>PVKS010039735.1:0-17065 GCA_004027875.1 Aplodontia rufa | reverse complement strand
TATGAGAGTTATTCTATATACTTTAAAAAAGGAAAAAAGTGGTCATTTGGTACGTAATCCTGGCCTTCTTGAACAAAGGTTAGGTAAAGATTCACAGTTATATAGAAGTCGGAATTTTTAAAGGGAATACAAATTTTGAATGTGATTACATTTGCTCCAATTAATTGTTCCTAATAATCTGCTCCTCTCCCAGAAAACAGATGGATAAAAATTTTTTCATCTTCAATATAACAGCTTTCTAATCACCTCTTCTTTAAAAAAATTAATATAACAAAGAATAAATAACAACAAAAATTCAGTAAATGTCATAAAAAAAACACCTTTGTATCAAATCTATTTAATATCAAATGGTATTACTGTTTGGTAATCATAAGCTACTTTAAAGGACAGCAGTTTTGTAATGGAGAAACCAATTACTGAGTCATAGTTTCTTCCATTTTTTTTTTAAGAGAGAGAGAGGGACAGTGAGAGACAGAGAGAAGTAATTTTTATTTAGTTTTTCATGTGACTTTCATTCCTCTGACACTTAGTTGTATACCTGCACACGCAAGGCAAGCGCCTTAACCACTGAGCCACCATTGCTGCAGCCCCTCTTCCATTATATTCTATAAATCTTTGAACATGTTTCAATTTCAAATAAGAAGCTTAAATGATACTAAAGTTATCAAACATATACTGTCTTTACTCGTGCCCTTGGTCTAATACTTCTAGAGTTTAAAACTACTTTCACTATAAATACAGGGGTCATTCACATAATTGAGGTCCCCAAGAAATTGCTAAATGACTGATAATATTTAAGTGTGCACCACAAACATTTAATAGAGAATGAGCTTTAAGCAAACTTATGCAGCATCTGGACAACAGGATGAACAGTGAGTAATTTATTCATTATTCAGGACAAAATAAAACTAGCTGTAATAACATGTTATTTTCAGCTATTTAATATTTTCTTCTCCAAGCTATAACACAGAGATACTAAATTAGGTTTATAAACCTTCTCCACTATAAAGAGAATTTGAATTATTAAGTTGCTATATATCAAGTAATTCTTCCACTAACACAGGGGCCACTTATTATACTAAAATAAAATGACTCCAATAAAGGATTTTGGCTTGCACTATTTATTCATATCCAGTTAGGTGTAAGTTTACCTTGTGAGAAGGCATAAACAGCAACAAACTAACGAATTACAAGAGCTTCCTATGTTACTTCAGAGAGACTACTAGAAAATAACCTACCATAAAAGGAATTCCCATACTATTTTCCTCTGGTGGAAGCAGTAGTTGTATTGTTTCAATTCCAATCACAAGCCTGTGGCAGAAAACAGATATCAAAAGCAAGAACATGCTGACACTAGAAATGAAGGGCTATGTTATAAATAACTTGTATCTTTAAGAAACACTGAACTATTACATAATACTTAAAAATTTACTTTGAATATTATTAATTCAGAAATTTAGGTTTATCTTCCTACCAAGAAAGAAAATTACTAAACAAATAAGAATAAAGAAAATTATTCATCTGTACAAGGAGACTGAAAAAAAGGCTTTTTATACATGAACCAACCCTTACTGGATTTCCAGAACAAAAAAGTGGATTCTTACAAATCCTGGCAATAAGTTTTCCTCTAAAATCTTAACACATACAAACCTGTTCAAATGTATTCAATAATATATGCAAATACTTGCTAATTAACAATTATATATTTATCCATGGGATATCATAATCTAAAAACTGCCTATGAGGTATAAGATATTAAATATTTTTAAGTTTTGAATACGTAAAACACTCATTTTAGAAATTTAATAAATCACCATGCTGTCTCCCATAGAGAAACACTGGTAGTTATTTCCTCTATATTTTTAATGTAAATTTGGGATAATATGCTGTTTAGTAAGTTAACTTCTCTCTCTCTCTCCACTCAACAATGTGGATTTTACCCATTTCCTTAAATATTCCTACATAACACTCTGAGTGATTACATGAAGTTCTATTAGTAAAAGCTTAACCAAATGTAGTGGCACAGGCCTGTAAGTCTAGCAACTCCAGAGGCTGAGATGGGAGGATTTCAAGTTTAAGGCCAGCCTCAGCAACTCAGGGAGACCCTGTGTCAAAATAAAAAATTAAAAGGGCTGGGGATGTAGCTCAATGGTAAAGCACCCCACAAGTTTAATCCCCAGTAGCATATACACACACACAAAAGTAATAGCTTATTGTACATAAACAATTTCCTAAGATTAGACATTTGAGTTGCTTCTTTATTTTCCATAGTTTTTTTGTTGTTGCTGCTTGTTTGTTTGTTTTTAAAGTCAATGAGGGGCTAGAACTGTGGCTCAGCTGTTGTGGTGCACAAGGCCCCAGGTTTGAAGCCCAGCACCACATACACAACTAAGTGTTGGAGCAACAAAAACCAGATTAAAAACTAAATTAAAAAAAATGGATATTCTCTCTCTCCCTCTAAATAAAAAAAGAGAGTGAGAGAATCAAATTTAGTTTTTCATCTGGTTTCCACTGCTCAGACACTTTGTTGTGTACGAGGTGCTGAAGTTTGAATCTGGGTCCTTGCATATCCTCCTGAGCCACTACTCCACCCCCTTATTTTCTATTCTTATATAATAATTTTTCTAAAAGTACTTTTTATTTTCTACAATTATTGCCCCAGAATAAAACAATATTTCATAATAGCTAATTTCAGTGGAATAGCTTGTTTTCAAATAAACAAAATTAGGCCTAAAAAATTATGAAGCCATAATTATTATATGCAATGACATGAAAAGAACATATGTCAGAACTAAATTCTGTTTAAAAACAAAAAAGATGCTGTCAATCACAACAATTCATATTAGTCCAGAAGAATCAAGAGTTTTAAACCATTTTTGTCATAGTAATTACTTGCTAATGTCCTCATATGCTGTTCCAAAATAAAAAGATAGAAACCATGCCATCTACTCTGGTGGAAGGTTAGCTTTAGTTCTAAAGATATTAAAACATGTTGTTTTTTCTTTCTCAAAATAATTTATGGGCAAATTAAGCTCGTGAAAAAACTGGATGAAGGGGCCTGGAGCAGTGGCTCAGTGGTGGCAGTGCTTGCCTGGCATGTTCGAGTACATGGGATCAAACCCCAGCACCATGTAAACAACAAAGTGTCAGAGCAATGAAAGCAACATGAAAAACTAAATAAAAGCTGATTCTCTTTCCCTGTCTCTTAAAAAAAAAATTTACATTATTTTTAGTTTATGTTCTACAGTATATAATAGACATGATGATATAATTTGCCATCTGGTGGCAGCAACACAAAAGAAATTTCCTTAGTATTTTTATTTATTTCATTATTAGCAATATAAAGGCAAAGTTTTCCCTGAGTTCCAAACTGTAAACAGGTGTTTCAAATGAAAAGGGGGGCTTTAGAGATGCTGACAATTATATTTTAATCTTATATTAACAGTCAAACTACATCTCATGGGAAATTTTCTGAAAAAAATCACAGCCTTCTGTTATTATAGCATCCATGAATACAATTTAATTGCCGCAAAAATTATGTGACTTGGTGGTTATCAGAGAACATTTAGGAGCTGGATCAATGGCTCAGTGGTTATGGCGCCTGCCTAGCATGTGTGAGGATACAGGTTCAAACCCCAGCACCATGTACACAACGAAGTGTCAGTGCAACAAAGGCCACATGAAAAACGAAATAAAAACTGATTGTCTCAATGTCCCTCTCTCTTTAAAAAAATAAAGAAAGAAGAACATTAAATACAATGACTTTTTCCTCTATACTAAACTTTATATATCTTACCTTAAAATTACATTTTCTCTTTTACACAGGTAGAACAGCATCCTACTCTCATAAATACTTATTTCAACAACTGTTTGTTATTAACTACTTTTCTTCTAAGTGCAAGGATTACAGCATTGAACTGGAGCAACTTTTTCTAGCTTCATGAAGCTTACACAAAATCCCTCACATATGTCTTTTACTCAGATTTGTAATACAGGGTGGTAAAAGATCATTTTGAGAGGCTAAAGACCAAAAGGATTATAACTTCCCTCCACATATAATTTACAGTGGAAAAAATGCCAAACACACATGGAAAAAAATTAGAATAAGGAAATATAACCATTTTTCCTATGATTGCCTTACTATTTTTCTCTTCTGTTGAAATACATTTCAGAATGAAAAATGTTTGGTGCCTTTTATCTACTGCTCTATTTATTCAACCCACTGACTAAAAATATTTGTTACATCAAAACAAAACAACTAAAACCCAAAAATATATAGATCATCTTCTCACATAAAATTATCACAAAGCAAAGTATGTTTCCCTCTTCAGTAATTTATTTTTATAATTACTGACAATGTGCTTTATAGTCCAAGAAACTGAGTATCAAGAGACTAGGATCACAATTCAAACTGGGATTAAACTTGTACATAATAGATTTATCACAAAATTAAACATATCCTGATGGTAAAGGCCCAGTTTCCTCAGAGCAAGCATCTTTTAAGGGCAAGGGTTGTATTTCATTCACATCAGCATACCTTGCTCTATAATTTTGCTTAACATGCAACAGTGGTGAACATTTTCTCACGAACGAACATTTCTCATACTGATGATTCTACCTTGTTGGCAGAATACCATGTATTTTTGTTTGCTTTTCTCCCATCTAGAAAGACGATTTTAAAGGTTATAAGCTAACATCAGCAATTCCATACAGTCCAAATTAACACGAAGTATCTGTAACATAAATTCCCAGAGAGTATATAACATTGCTTAGTCCTGTAAGCGCCCATCCAGTCTACTAAGGAAGAAAATGTAAGTAAAAAGTAAATTACAAAGCAGTGTAATAAGTACTTTTATAGAAGTTTCAAAATATGCATGTCTGTAACAGCGGAAAATACATGCATACAGTAGATTAGATATCACGAGCTAACAGTCAACAACTGAGACCAGGAAAATTGGTGAGCTACCTAAAAAATAAAATGAAAAAGGATTACTTTGTCAACTGATTACTATTATTGAGATTTACATACTTAAAGAATTAATATAAAAGTACCAGGAAAACACTGACTGATTTCAACCTAACATAGGAAACAAGGCACGGATGTCCTCTCTTATCAATCCTATTTAATGTCATATTTGAAGACCTAGCACTGTAATAGGGCTGTAAGAAGAAATAAGAGCAATAATTTAGAAAATAAGTTATAAAACTGCTCTTACTAGCAGACATGACAATCTCTGTAGAAAATTCCATGGAATCTATAGAAAAGTCCCTAGAAGTAAATATATAAGTGCGCACACAAACTTATAGATTATAATTGTTATTTCTACATACTATTAATGAACAACTAGAAATTAAAAATTTTTTTTAAAGGTTTGGGGATGTAACTTAGTGGTAAATGCCCCTGGGCTCAATGAATAAACTTGTAAAACCTAAGAGAACCAATATTTTCATATATTGGAATCTATTCAAAATCTTGCAACAAGCAAGAGAATTCCTAATGAAAAAGCTGTTGAAAATTCTGTAGCATTTTACTTACCAACCCACAGCTTCTCTAAATGGTTATAGCCATGACAATAGCATCCCACACTGGTACAGTTGTTGGTACCAGAGAGACCAATGTGGACCTTATGCTCAAAAAACAATGGTGGTGTTTTGAACTACATGAGGGGTTCCTAAAAACTTGGCTCAAGGGCTTGTATGCAGTTCCTTAGTCTTAGAGATTCTTAGGGCTGAAGCAGCTTCCCAAGGGGTATCTGTCCAAAGCATTTAAGGGCAAATGTTTAGCCACAGCCACATGTGATAAGATTTGGGGCAAGAAACAGACCTAAAAGCCTGAGAAGGAAGACTGTAGGAGCAGGAGATACTTAAGGAATTAAAGGCTTTCGAGACCTCCCATCTACAGCATAAAAATCTAGAAGGCACAAAGATATGCCTGGACACATGCTTAGAAACGATTAAAAAAGACCCCCCCCCTTTTTAACTTCTGGTGGACTTTCTAGTTCTGTACAAGAAGGAAGTAAAGGCTAAGGCAGAGCTTAAGAGGCTTGGCTGAGCACTAAATGCTCCAACACAGAAGCAATCTGAAGAGACTAGGAAAGTTTTTTGTTTCTTGATCCAGGTGTTTAAGAAACTCTTTGTCAAAGCTGCTAGGAGAAGGGAATAGAGAATTTAGTTGCTACACACAAAAAAGAATACAGACTACCAAGGCCAAAAAAGTTTAGAGAAGTCATTAAATAAACAGCAACCCATAAGCAATAAAAAATTCCAGAAGAGGAGAAGAACTGGATTTCCAACTACAATATTCAAAATCTCCAGTTTTCATCAAGAAAATGTAAGGCATGCACATAAACATGAATGCAGATCCTATTCAATAATGGGATTTGTGTGGGTGCACATATATGTGTGTAATTAACAGAAACTGTCCCTGAGGAAGCCTATAATACTGGATGTACTAGACAAAGCCTTTTAAATCAACTGTTTTTTTCTTTTTAAAGAGAAAGGGACAGTGAGAGAGAGTTAGTCTTTCATTGCTCCAACACTTCGCTGTATACATGGTGCTTGAGTTTGAACCTGCGTCTTTGCACATGCCAGGCAAGCGCCATAACTGCTGAGCCACCACTGCAGTCCCTAAATCAACTGTCTTAAATGTGCTCAAAGAACTAAAGAAAACCCTGGACAAAGAACTAAAATGAACCAAAACAGTGTCTCTTCTAATAGAGAATGTCGAAAAACGGAGAGAAACCATAAAAAGGAACCAAATAGAACTACTGAAAAGTACAATAACTGGAATGAAAACGAGCCAGTTACTTGAAAAGATCAACAAAATTGACAAAACCTTTAGCCAGACTAACCAAGAAAAAAAGAGACAAGACTCCAATTACCAAAATTAGAGACAAAAGTAGGCATGATCATTACTACCAACCTTTAGGGGGGAAAATTACTGTTAAGGTTATTATTGGATGTCAATAAATTATGTGATGTACATGAAGTAGACAAATTCTTACAAATACACAAACTACCAAAACACACATAGAAGAATAGAAACCTAAACAGGCCCTAACAACAACAGACTGAGTCAGTCATCAAAAACCTCCCAATATAAAGAACAGACTAGGACCAGATGGCTTTACTGATGATGTCCACCAAAAATTTAAAATATTAACTTCAAGTTTTCTGAAAAGAGAAGAGGAAGGAACACACTGGACCTTCTATAATGAATAGAGCTGGAACAAATGATAGTCATATTCTTTGAGGCCAGCATTACCCTGATACCAAAGCCAGAAAAAGATGTAAGAAAAAAAAACATACTGACCAAAATCCTTTATGAACATAGATATACAAATCTTCAGCAACATTACAAACCATGACCAAATGGAATTTATCCCAGGAATGCAAGGGTGGTTCAAAATAATATTTTAAAAAATCAATACTGTACCATATTCATAGAACGAAAAAACACAATAATCTCAACAGATGCAAAGAAAAAGCATCAGACAAACCCAATGTTATGATAAAACCTCAACAAGTATAAACTTTCTTACCATAACAAAGAACATTTATAAACAAAATAAAACAACCTACAGCTAACATCACACTTAAGGTAAGAACTCAATGATTTTCCCCCACTAATATCAGTTATAGGATTAGGATACCCACTTTTATCACTTCTATTTATCACTGTGCTACAAGTTCTAGGCAGTCAACTATGCAAGAAGAAATAAATTCCATTCAAATTGGAAAGGAAATAGTAAAACTATAAAACAATCCTCTAGTTGCAGATGATATGATCTTACATATAATCTTATAGAATTAAAAAAACATCAGAATGAATGAATTTAGCAAAGTTGCAGAATATTAGGTCAATTCACAAAATCTATTCTTTCCATATACCACCAGTGAACAATCCCAATCCCTTAATCTTGGTATTAAGATGGAGAAAATTTCATCTGTTGCTAGCTGGTCTAATGTCATCTTATTAAAGACACAGAGAAAGATAACTAATTCAATTCAGTGGGCTGAGTTTGTGTGCATGCACGTGTGTTGTCAGGTATCACCTTCTACCAAGATGACCTAATAGTCTTAAAGAAAGGGATTAAAAAAAGGTTTAAAAAAAAAGGTCTACCTGGAAAAAAGGGCAAACAAAACTGGCTGGAATACAAAACAATAGTGACACACTGGTAGAAATTATCAACTGATATAATGTCAGTGGAGGGCAACAGTGACTGCTAACAAAATCATGTATATCCCCCCCTGAAAGAGATCTTCAAGATTTTATCAACTGGGGGCTAAAAATTATACACTAATCAAGTAAGCCATCCTGCTTGTTAAAAGGGTGAAAAAAGTAAGAACAGATTTAAATATGCTTGGCTTCACTAAAAATCTGTGTCACCAATACCTCTTTTATATTCTCCTCTATAAAGGGGAGATGCCTAGAATTACATTTCCCAGAATCTCTTTTCATGAATGATTTAAGGAATAGTGTCTGTCAATGAGGGACACTCACGTAAGATGAATGAAAACAGGTTATTATTGCCTGAACTGTAATTAAATGCAAAGGCAGGCAACTGGCATTAGGTTTGAAGTGGTTGTTACATGAGAATCATTTGCTTTTTCCATAATAATGTACAATATCAATTTTCCAAATCAATCCATAATCTCAATGGAATACCAGTTAAGCTCAAAAGGAGTTTTTAAGGCAATGTGAATTTTTTAAATTTTAAATATGAGATCATAGGGTAAAGAAGAATTGGTTTGGGAGAAAAAAGTTGAAATTTCAGCCATATACACAAAGAAAATTCCAGGTCACTCAAAAAACTAAATAGGAAAAGGAACTAACTGCAAATCTTTAGAAAAAAATGGAGTATTTTTAATATTTTTAAGAACTTGATAGGTTTATTACAGAGATAGAGAGGGGGCACAAAACATTGGTGTGATTTATGATTTAAGAGTTCTTAAAGAAACCGCTAAACAAAACAAAAAGCCTAGTCATACATGGAGATGTATAACAGAATTAACAAAAGATTCATAATCTATATATACAGATAGACACAGACATATGTTTGTTATTGCACCATAAGGAAAAAATGGGCAACTGTTAAAGAAGAAAAGCAAACTAGTCAAAATATATGAAAATACATTATATCCCAATAGGAACTATGGAAATGGAAATTATACCAAGGTATCAATTCTCACACATCGCATTGCAAAAGTTAAAGTAAAAATTCTCAGTAAGTTTGAGAGCGAAGAGGAATTAACATCATAATTGCTTCTGGCCAAAAAAAAAAAGATAAGCACTGAAGAAATCAAAGTTTCATAGTAAAGGGTTGGGGTGGTAGCTCAGCGGTTATAGCACTTGCCTGGCAAGCACAAGGACGCGAGTTCAAACCCCAGTACCACGTATACAACGAAGTGTCTGAGGAATGAAAGTCACATGAAAAACTAAATAAAGATTGCTTCTCTCTTTCTCTCTCTTCTCTGTGCCCTCTTTCTAAAAAAAAAAAATTTCATAGTAAAGGTGAATATATGACAGGCAATTTTGCTTCCATGTATCAATCTCAGAGATGCTATACACAAAAAGATATACAAGAATTTCTACCACAAAACTAATTTTTAGTAGCTCAAAAATCTGGACATCACCTAACTACAGGTGTGTTAGAGGTATAAACCATGGTTTATAAGTATGAATATATAGCTATTTTAATAACTACATCAAGCGGCTGGAGCGGTGGGTGGCTCAGCAGTTACAGCACTTGCCTCGCATGTGCGAGTCTGTGGGCTTGAACCCCAGCACCACGTACACAACAAAGTGTCAAAGCAACGAAGGCCACATGAAAAACTAAATAAAAGTTGATTCTCTCTCTCTACCCCACACTCTTTTTTTAAATTTTTATTTATTTTTTATTAGATGGATATAGAGATACAGTTGAGGGGGGAAACATTATCAAACATTCAAGAACCAATGTATACATACTTAGTTAACCAGGGCTAACGCCATATCATGGATGCCCATCTTGGGTTCCCCCTGTTTGCTGTTTACCCCACTCTCTTTAAAAAAAAAAAACAAAACAAAAAACCTATATCAACATGGATACATTTTTAAAATCAGAGTTGCAAGAGATACATAAAGTATACTATTTGTTTAAAATTTTAGCCTGGTGTAGTCCTGCACGCCCATAATCCCAGCAGCTCCCAGCAGCTCGGGAGGCTGAGGCAGGAGGATCACAAGTTCAAAGTCAGCTTCAGCAACTTAGCGAGGACCAGCACAGCTTACCAAGATCCTGCCTCAAAATAAAAAATAAAATGGGATTGAGGATGTGGCTCTGTCGTTAAGTGTCACTGCATTCAATCCCCAGTACCAAAAAAAAAAGAGTAAAATAAAATTTTAGAAAACAAAAATAGTTGCACATACTGTTTATTATATTGTTATATAGATATATAAATATAGTATGAAAAAAATGGGGATACGGCTCTCGTTGTATATTTAACTATTTTGTTCTTCTTAGAGGTGCAAAACAAATATGTCTATGTACTGACATCTGTTTATTCCAGGTGACAGGTACTTAGGTTTTTACTGAATTATATTTTATTCTATCATACATACCTAAACATTTTAATTTAAAACATATTTTCAAGAATATTCTGATTGGGCTGAGTATAGAAGATAAACTCATGGAACAAGCTTAGAAAACAGCAGGACCAGAGAACCAACTATGGCATTAATTCAGGAAAGAAATGACAGCAACATGAACTGATGGCTATCAAAGTGGGAAGGAGATCAATATTACATACACGTACGAATTAAGACTAGAAAGTTCCTTGCAATTATGCGCGCACAGTATGCCTGTGGGTCATTTTGTCTTTAAAATCTCATATATTAGACATTTCTTAAAAGAAAATATACAAATGGCCACTGGGCATATGAAAAAAACAAAGCTAAGAAAATCACAAACCATCAGAAAAAGGCAAATTAAAAACTATCACCTTGTATCTGTCAGAATGGCTATTGACAAAAGACAAAAGATTAGTCTTAGGATATGGAGAAAAGGGAATCCTTACATACTGCTGGTTGGAATGTGAAGGAGGATAGCCACTATACAGTAGCTCCTCAAAGAGTTATCTGCACCCTCATTCACTGTAGCATAATTTACAAAGCCAAGATCTGGAATCAACCTAAGTGTCCATCAACAGATGTATGAAAAAATTACAGTACAAGTTGAGTACCCCTTATTCAAAATGCTTGAGATTGGAATTGTTTGGGATCTTAGATTTTTTCAGATTTTGGAATACCCATGCATATAGAATGAGATTCTAGAGGATTACACCCAAGTTTAACCACAAAATATATTTATGTTTTACATAAATGGGGAATGAAATGCAGTGGGAAAGAAAGACTGAGAAGATGTTGCTCAAAGGACATAAAATTTCAATTATGAGGTATAATTTCAAGAGATCTACTACAGTGTGATGACCATAGTTAATAATGGCTTACTGTATACTTGAAAATTGTTACAAGAGTAGTTTTTTGGGTTTTTTTTGTTTTTGTTTTTTTTGGTATTAGGTATTGAACCCAGGGGAGAGGGGTGTCAACCACTCAGCCACATCCCCCAGCTTATTTTTCTTCCATTTTATTTTGAGACAGGGCTTCGTTAAGTTGCTGAGGCTGGCTTTGAACTTGTTACCCTCCTGCCTCAACCTCCCAAGTCACTGGGATGACTCAAAATTACATACACACGTTACATGTGTACTACCATGCCCACTAAAAGAGCAGATTTTAAGTGTTCTCACACACACACACACACACACACACACACACAAATACAGGATGCAACATGTATGTATGCTAATTAGCTTGATCTAGCCAGCCAATCATATATACATATTTTTAAAAATCATGTTGTATATCATAAATATATGTCTATTAAAAGTAAAATGTCTATGACATTGTTGTATATGCTCTGCATATACGCTAAAGCAAAAAAAAAAAAAAAAAAAAAAAAAAAAAAAAAAAAAAGAAAAAAGAAAAAAGTCCCCAATATTGGTTTGATTTTGTTTTCTCAAAACATTCAAATTCAATTATATCTACTTCTAGTTAAGTAAAATGAGGCAGCTTTTCTACAAAAACACTGCGTAAAAATCAAAGCCTGATGAGTCTCTATCTAGAAACTCTGCAGTACTATTAAATCTGATTCACAGCAATATCTGTCTGCATTACCAATACAATGGACCTAAAGGTATGTCCTTGTCAGCCTTGCACCAAAACTTGTCACTTTCAAAAGTATTATCACTTAAAAGCTGGCAGCTCACAAAGTCTAAAATTAATCTCTAATCATCACCTGAAAATAACTCTACAGATAAAACAGCAGCTTAAAGTTTGGTTCAACAGTCATCAACATTGTATCCAAACAGAATTACAGGTAAAAATATTTCAAATTCCAAAAACACGTACAGAATGTATCAGATAAGTCAACTCTATTGAACAACCACATCCTGAAACATACATTTGAATTTTAGTATCCTTTCATCAAAAGTAATATTTCGAATGATTCTTACACATGTATATACCCAAGCCATGTGTACTCACAAACATTCATAAGAACATGTAGAGAAATAGATGAGAACCCAAAGATATCCAGCCAGAATAAGGAGAAAACAGGTCCAGAAACTGCTACGTCACCACACAATTTCCTACAACAAAGCACAGCATTAAGACCCTAGAAGCCAAAGGAACACTATATGAAATGTACTGTTCTTACGTTATTGAAAACATGCTAAGTTCCTGCAACCTTTTGTATGTAGTGACTGAGGTACCCCAACTTTTAGAATAGAACATAATTTTTCTCATGGTTGTCTGTTCATCAGAGTAAACTGCTTAAGAGAACCTTGGAGCAGCTTATACAGATCTGCTGCTTTTTGCTCTACAATGCCAAAATCATCACTCTTCAGAAACTATTATGTGTCCTTTTATTACATTTAGGAGGAGGGAAAATACTGTGTTAACTGAGATAGAAAAAGATCTCTCTAATCTGTTAAGAATCATTCCCTTTTTAGAGGCAAAGATGGAGGTATCACAGTACTCAACTGTTAAATGGTGTGGTAAAGATGTACTCCTGGTCAGTGGTATTACTGAGCACAGATGGATCAGTTACCAATACTGACCTATCATTTTTATGCTTCTTTTTATTTTGGTCTGTTATGAAATAATTTCCCTGTTTTGTTCTCACCTCTAACCTTTGTCCTGCTTTTCTCTTTTAGTCAGATGCAACTAGGACTGTTCTTTTACTTAATGTACATAAAAACCACATAGATATCCACTCTCTAGCAGTTACATAAAATAGTCAAATTTTAGAGTCAGAGCAGATCTAAGGTTAATGCTGTGATCTTAATAAATAGTCTCTCAATTATTCTGAAGCTGTGTCTCCTTAAATGTAATATGAATAATACCACTATTTCATACAAAGTAGTCAGGACACTTTAAAACACTTAACAGACAAATCCTTCCCTGTCTTTCTATTCCTTTCCTTCAATCTACCCCAGAGTAGCTGCTGGGTCTCTTGTCTTTAAGGACCAATATAATTAAATACTTTTCCTAGACACATGAAGGTGACTCAAGTACTAGCCAAGAGACCAGAGACAGAAAAGCATAAACATCATTTAATTAGAATATTCTTCATGATAAGATATTGATATACCACAAGGCTGCATTTGATAAAATGGATCCAATGACTTTAAAAAAAAAAAGGCTGAAAAATCACCAGTGTTGATAATATCACCCTCCCTAATTCAATACAATACCTTCAAAAACAACACCTTCAAAAACCACTGAGATTCTTGATTAATGGTTTATTTCTGCCCTGAAAGTCCATCTAGCACACAGCCCACAAAGCTATATTTCATCTATCAAAAGTGACCAAGTGCCATTCAAGGACCAAACCTTTTTCTTCTGAAAAAGAGGAATGTTTAGAAAACCACTAAGAATGTCTCATAAAGAAGTGTGGAATAACTAAACCATAGCAAGAAAAGTGATCTAGGGCCTGTTATAGAGCTGGCCTGGCATGCATCAGGACGCCAGCTTGAACCCCAGCACTACATACACAACAAAGTGTCGGAGCAATAAGTGCCATACAAAAACTAAATAAAATTGATTTCTGTCCCTCCCTCCCTTTCTCCCTCCCTCCCTCCCTATCTTTCTATAGAAAAGAAAAGAGATGCAGCTAAGGCATCAGAACAAGTGGAATCAGAGACTCAAATAGCCAGGATACTCACTTGTCAGATAGCAGACATCATTCCCTCTTGATTCAGACCAGCTTCCCTTAAAAGTGGCAAATCTCAACACAGATAGCTCTCAAGAGCTTTCCCATATTATGCCTACCACTACAGAGGAATGAGTCTCTTTCCTAGTTTCAGTTAGAAACTCCAAGGGAAATGACTGGTCTGGTCTATGAGAAGGGAGGTAGGGGAGGATGGAATTTGAGAGGTCCCATTAAAACCACATGATAAGGAACCAAAGAATGGAGAGATGCAATTGCAAAAGTAAGGGTATATTGCTTCCATAAGATATAGAAACATAGTAGACAGGCAAAAAATACCATGACTATTATAAGACAGTGGAAAAAGTAACTGGGAAATCAAAGCAATTTTAGTAAAATCCTTACTTAATCAGTTAACTAACAGTAAATACTGGTCAAGTCAGAATTCCTGAATTCATTTCCTCAGCTATGAGATTCAAATAAGATTCAGAGGGGGGAAAAAAAAAAGAGTTCCTAGTCCAGTTCTAGGAATTGTGTACTAAGCATAATATAGAATATAGAATAAGCATAAAACAAATTATTTAACTACTAAAATTCATTAAATCTCATTTGTTTTTACCAGCTAAGTTAGAAATAGCTACTTAAATACTTTCATGTTCACTGTATTAAATGTCTATGAAGGTGGGGGCTGGAGCGGTGGCATGGCAGTTGCGATGCTTGCCTGGTATGTGTAGGTACATGGGTTCAAACCCCAGTACCCACGTACACAACTAGGTGTTGGAGCAATGAAAGCCATGTGAAAAGCTCAATAAAAATTGATTCTCTCTCTCTCTTTCTTTCTTAAAAAAAAAAAAAAAAGAAAAGAAAAAAAGAAATGTTTATGAAAGTTTCTGACATATAACATTCTTTTGAAGTTCAGGGAAATCAATGAGATGCTTAATTATCTCTAGAAAGATGTATTCTATGGTACAGCTGAACGAGAATAAAATCGTCCATACACTGAACTGAAATGACTGATTTTCATCCACTCGTTTCCAGTTTGATATATGCTAGAAGTCCACTTCTACTTCCTTGCAAAAGACCTCAAAGTATCTAAGGTGGGCATAATGCTTCTACTCCTATTCCCTTGCCAGGCTACACAATCATAATTGCCCTAATCATACTACAGAACATACTATAGAACATGGTTTCAACCATATCTCCTCTCTGAAAATGCACCTGTAGTTACCAGAACCAAGTGGGATAATTCAGGTGTCAAAACAGAGGCAGCCTTGTCATTTCCCTTACACCAACCACTACATTTCTTTTCTTACCACATGCTACTGATAACAGATGTGATCTCATCCCCAAGGATATGCTATGGGTTTAATTTGGGATGGACAGATAGTTCTTACTTTTTTGCCCACTGAATTTCCCTTTGTCAGATTTAATTCACAACTTGGTCTATATAAAGATTCTCTTAGTTCCTTAATCTGCCAGCCGAAGTCCTCACTACTTTAGTCAATATTGCTGTTCACCAGTATTTCTGGGTATCTTCCTTCCAACCATATGGCAGGATTATATTCCTTACCCACCTGACAGTCTGGGTGTGGCCATGCAATTTGATCTAATTGGTTAAATGTGAGTTGAAGTAATAACCCTTTGAGAGAAGGATATGCAACTCATCAGGATCCCTTTCTCCTGCTACAACATTCCAAAAAATTAAAACCTCCAGTCTTGGTTCATGCATGAGTATAACAAAAGAACAACATCCTGCCAACCTAGCACACAGTATGAACAGTAAATAAACCACTTTTATTTTTAAGCCACTGAGATTTGTTGTTTGCTATAGCAAAATCTAGCCCATCCTCGCTAATATACTATCCTTCTCATATGTACAATCCCACAGATTAAGGGTGAAAGGATGGAAAAAATCTACCCTGCATACAGCCCAAGAAAGCAAGCTGGAATTGCAATTTTTATATCTAACAAAGTGGACTTCAAACATAAATTAATCAAAAAAGATAAAGAAGGCCACTACATCCTAGTAAAGGGAACAATACAACATGAAGATATACCCATAATAAATACATACTCTCCAAACACCAACACCCCCAACTACGTGGAAAAATTACTCCAAGACATAAAACCACTGTGGACCTCAATACAATAATACTGGGAGACTTTAACACTCCTGTTATCACCAATAGACTGTCAATGCAAAATAAATAAATAAATAAAGAGATCTCCAGTCTAAGCAACACCATAAATAAAACAGACTTAACAGACATCTACAGAATATTCCACTCCAAATTGGCAAAGTATACCTTCTTCTCAGCAGCACACGAATCCTTCTCCAAAACAGATCATATTCTATTCACAAAGGAAATCTCAGCAAATATAAAAAAGTAGATATTATTCTGTGTATCTTATCAGATCATGATGCCATGACCCTAGCAATTAACAGCAAAAATCATCACAGAAAACACATATATACATAGAGATTGAATAACAGCCTATTAAATGAAGAACAGATCCAAGAAGACATGAGAACAGAAATTAAGGAATTCTTGGAAGAGAATGAGAATGAACACACAACATAATGAAACCTCTGGGTCACCATGAAAGTACGCTAAAAGGGAAAATTTATAGCACTGAGTGTTTACATTAAAAAGCAGGAGATGGGCTGGAGCACTGGCTTGGCAGTTACAGCGCTTGCACAGCATGCATGAGTACATGAGTTCAAACCCCAGCACCACATACACAATGAAGTCCTGGAGCAACATGGGCTGCATGAAAAACTAAATAAAAATTGTTTCTCTCTTTCTCTCTCTCTCACT
>PVKS010039734.1:0-17062 GCA_004027875.1 Aplodontia rufa | reverse complement strand
TAGCCTCACAATACAAAATCTCAGTGGAAAGAAGCATTGGGTGGGTTTCTCTGTTCTCATCCATTGAATTTCTCACAGCCCTAGGCTTTCTACAGGAACAAGGAGGACCCTTTCAACCTGCTACCTTACCTGGTGACTATGTGGTGCTCTCCTTCACAAGGAAGTGAGGGGCTTGTGATCATTCCTCTCCTCTTCCCATGAGACATACAGTCACACCAGCTGATCGAAACACACGCGTGCAGTCTGATAAAGTGAGGACCCAAGTGAGGTAAGTGAAGCTGTGATTGATTATATAGTTAGTAGGTTTACAGCTGCATGAAGAGAACAAAGTCCTGTCAATTCTAGAGTGACCAAATTCCTGGATTTATGTGCTTGGGCTACAATAACAAAATCCCACAAAATTTAAATGACAAATTAATTTGTCACATACCCAAAGACCAGAACTGCTGAACCACTGAGGATAAATCTGATATATTCCCAACACTCTTTATTTTAGACTTTGAGACAGGGTCTTGCAAGTTGCCTAGGACCTCAGTAAGTTGCTGAGACTGCCCTTGAACTTGCAATCCTCGTACCTCAGCCTCCCAAGCTGCTGGGATTACAGTTGTGTACCACCACACCTGGCTGAAGTTCCTCTTCTTCTCATCCTAATGACCTCATTAATTTTACACACCTCTCTGAAGACCCCAGCACCAAAGGTGGTCCCATTTTAAGATACTAAGGATTAAGAATTCAGCATATGAATTTTGGGGGATATGAATCATCCTGTAAAAGTTGGAATAGAGAAAATCATTGGGTGTCTTCCTTCTGCCTCAAATCTCCTCACCTCCACATTTACAGTGATACCCTGCCAGGACTGTGCTGAGCACTTTATGCATTTATCTCATTAATAGTTTGTAGAGTGGCTAGTTGATCCCCATCGTATGGATCAAGAGCCCAAGGCTTAGAAAGATGATTTAATTCTCCCTAAATAAGTCTGAAAAGTGGTCAAAGCCAAGCCTATTCCCATAAGATCATGTTTTCCACCCAGAAGGTTGATTCCCTTAGGGATTTCATTTATTAACAAGACTCTCAAACATTTAGACACTAGGGTATCACCTTAGAGCCTCTCCCCTGTCCAAGAATCCGTTTACTCACTCTCAACCAAAATGGATCGTTTTTAGTAAGGAACGGTCGTATACCACACAAAATCAACAAAAAATATTTTTAAGTGAGTGATGAAATGGAAATAAACTAACTTTTTCCTTACTCATTAGATATTCTCTGGAGAGTGAGAAATTATAAAGTTAAAACCTAAATAAATAAATATACAAATATGTATGTGTGTGTGTGTATATATATATATATATATATATATATATATATACATAGAGAGAGAGAGGGAGAGAGAAACGAGAGTTTAAAAGATAACTACAAAGCAACTGCAGTCGTAATATTTATATCACATTATACCACACAATTTGGCAAATGATTTAAATCAAAGCATTTTTCTGGAGATCTAGTTGTGAAACATTTAGCACCACACCACTGCTACGAGGTATTAAAGGGGTAAATTTTTAATGTTCTTGAAAAGAAACCCTGGACAAACACAATGGATTGTATGGAGCAATTTTTTAAAAAAGAAAAAAGCAAAAATCATTGAATAAAGTATGGGGATGGAGTTCGGGCCAATCTAACCTATAAGGGCTTTGCAAGTCTGTGAAACTTAAAAGTGATTCTCATCAGGTTTCACATAAAAACCGAATTTGTGCAAACACAATGATTCCTAGCACCTCCCTCCACCAAAACAAGAAAAGAAAGAAAGAAAAAAAACCTTAGAATGCTCAAAATATAAAGATGTGAAAAAGAAGGCCTGGAAAGTTTAAAGATAATGAAAGTAAAGATGCAATCTTAACATCATGAAGTGTTATCAGAAACGAATATGAGCTGCTCACCCTAGGGAAGGGATAATTGTCAGATGGGTGATGAAGAGGCACTGCATTTCATTTAGGACATTTCAATATTTTATATCATACACATGTATTACTTTTTCAAAATAATTCAGTTTATCCAGGAGCCTGTAATCCCAGCTCAGGGGCTGAGGCAGGGAGGATCACAAGTTCAAAGCCAGCCTCAGCAACTTAGCGAGGACCTGAGCAAGTGAGCAAGACTCTGTCTCGAAATCAAAACTACAAAAAGGGCTGGGGATGTGTCTCAGTGGTTAAGCACCCCTGGGTTCAATCCCTGATACCAAAAAAAGAAAACAAGATAGAAAAAGAAAAAAATGAAGCATCATGCTTCCTAAGCCAGAGGCACTCAGACATTTCCACTCATCAGATAGAACTGGAAAACCTACTAACGCGCAGATTATCAGGCTGCATAAATAGGCAACATGTAGAGAGTAACCCTGAGAAGGATCAGAAATATGCATTGATGATAAAAAAAAACAAGCACACGATTCTCAGTCCACCTTGAGAACCAAGGGCACCACTCTGGGAGAGGAGGATTCCTAGGCAGCTCAGTCCTAGAAGTGTGTCACCAACAAGTCTTTTCCGGCTAAGAGACCATGAGAATGTACATTCCATCCCAGAAAAAGTAGCATATGCCCCAACACAAGGAAGGAGCCCCTTTCACCGGCAGATATTCACAAGGCCAGGGTGAACCAGAGTAAAAGTATTCCAAGTTTGGCATTGTGCCTTGTCACCTCTTGAGGACAGCCATGCTCCCTTCCTCCTTCCATGCTGGCAACTCCTCCTCAGGGTTTATCTCCACAGCTCTTCAGACTCCAGGCTTCAAACTTTCCACCCTGGTTCCAAAGTCCATGCAAACTACTACTCCATTGTCCAGTCCTGGCCATTGTGACCGTGACCAGCTAATGATGAGGACTTCCACCTCTACAACTCCTTTTAATTTATAAAGCTTGCTTTCATTTCTTGTTTCATTTGAGATTTCCTGCAAATAAAGGGGTACATAAAATTTCTGAGTTAAGGTCACATAATCGGAAGTGGCTAATAGCACCATGAAATGCCTAACTGATAAATAATGATCAAAATTGACATTTAGAACCAAGGCATGATTTTTTAGAGAAGAGATGCTGGAGTCAAGAGGAATTTTCCAGAACCCCTCAATAACTCCAAATGCAGATGCTTAGCTGGCCCCAGATGCTGAATAATCAGCAGCTGGATGGTTTTGTAGGCATCTCAATTCAAAGTGCATTAAAATTATTTTGACCTATTTAAAAAATATACTCTAATGTGTATTTTGAGCCACATGTCCTTCTGCTATGTGTCTGTGCACTTTGACCCTCCCAGTTCCTACAATGGCAAAGGAACCCTTCAGGGTAGCCACAGGTTGGGGAGTGATGGACAACAGCACATTCCAGGCCTGGGATGTTGGAGGGAATAGTCAGCGCTTCGAGCAGCAACTACGTGTCTTCCTGCCCAGCACCTGGAACAGAGTTCAACTATACATAGCAAATCACATGGCCCAGGTTTGTAACTGTGGACGGATATTGAAATTAACCTGCGAGTTCATAAAAACACGAATGCTTGAGTTCTTCCCTCAGAGATTCATTAGTCTAGGATGTGGCCCAGCAATAGGTTGTTTTTTTTTTTTTTTTAATAAAGAGAGAGGGACAGGGAGAGAGACAGAAAAAGAAAGAAACAACTTTATTTAGTTTTTCACATGGCCTTAGTTGCTCCAACACTTAGTTGTGTACGTGGTGCTGGGGTTTGAACCCGGGTCCTCGTGCTTGCCAGGCAAGTGCCGAAACCACTGAGCCACCGCTCCAGACCCAGAAATAGGTATTTTAAAAGTTTCTTTGAGCCGAGTATGGTGGTACACATCTGTAATCACTGCAACTTGAGAGGTTGAGGCAGGAGGATCACAAATTCAAAGCTATCCTCAGCAACTTAGTGAGATCCTGTCTCAAATAAAGAAATAAACACAAAATAAATAAATAAAATAAAAAAAAAGGGACTGGGGATGTAGCTCATTGGTTAAGCACCCCTGGGTTTTATCCCCAAGACAGAAAAAAAAAGTTTCTTTGATGCTTCTAGGGTATAGAGAATTTTGAGACATACTTTCCCGAAGCTCTCAGCTCAATATGGTTAACTGTCCCTAAGGCAGAAGGGCAGTGGCGATCCTTTGTAGTTAGATTTTAGCCAACAGTGGTTTATATAATTGACAATGCTTCACCTTTAGATATGTGCTATGAAGCAGCCATTTTTGTACTCTAAATTATATCATTAATAATGATGGTGTTAATGACAGCTTCCAAAACCTACACACCAATGAGCTACAGCTCTCACTTGAATTCTACTTGAGCATCCTGACTTATTTATTTTTAAAGAGAGAGGGACTTTATTTATTTTCTAAGAGAGAGGGATGATGAGAGGGAGAGAAAGAAAAAAATTTTATTTAGTTTTTCATGTGGCCCTCGCTGCTCAAAGACTTCCCTGTGCACGTGGTGTTGGGATTCAAACCCATGCACTTGCACAAGCCGGGCAAGCGCTGTAACCACTGAGCCACCACTCCAGCCCAGGTCTTTAATGAGTAGCTCAGCAAGGTCCCAACACTGTTCTGAAAAAGAAAGTGAACAAGAGCCAGCCCTCTGCCTTTTCCCAAACCTGCTTCGTAAGTCAGCCTATCAACTCAAGCAATCAAAAGAATTCAGAAATTCAAGGAGAATGATCCGAATAAGCAGTTATTTTGCAGTGATGAAAATGGCAATTGTCATTTTGGGAAATCAATAACGTAAACAAGAACAGGCTCAGAAAATAAAATAGAAGGGCCTCATTTCAAAAATAATGGGATTCATATTATCTTATTATCTCTCAAGGAACAGAAGCATGCATTAAGCAGCATAAATTAAATTAATCCCGTCCTCTTCCAAGTCCGTGGTGGACTGTTATCTTAACCCACCCTAGCTGCATATCCACGACATTTTCTCCACATTTTAGCACTTTCTAGATTATTATATGCAATTATAACCACATAATCAATACCCTGCCTTGTATTTAAAAATACCTAAGAAGGGGACCGTCTTAGTTATCTTTTCCGTTGCTGTGACTAAAACATCTGACAAGAATAATTTTAGGAGGAAAAGTTTACTTTGGGGTTCATGGTGTCAGAGGTCTCAGCACAAAGTCCTCCATTCCTCAAGGCTCCAGTTGAGGCAGGACATCATGGTGGAAGGCATAGCTCCAGGGGGCAGGGAAGAAGAGACTCCACACCAGACACAAAATATGTACCCAAAGGCAGGCCCCCAAGGACCCACCTACTCCAGCCACACCCTACTGGCCTCCAGCTAGCAGGTAATCCCTAGCTGGGGATTAGCTCATGGATGGGGTTAAGGCTCTCAAAACCCAACTAATTCACCTTCACCTTCCCATTGTCTCACACAAAGATTTTGGGGGATACTTTTCATCCAAACCCTAGCAGGGCCTGTTCCTTTTTTTCTTTTTTAAATTCAAATAACATCCAGGTATGCGCTAATTTCTATAAATGATTTACCTGTTGAAATCATCCAGTTTTACATCATTTAAGTTTTGATCCACCCCAGAATTCAAGAAACCAGTTACACACACACACACACACACACACACACACACACGAGCAAGCCCATGCATGACACTTACCCATGTTACAATTGTATAGCTTGAGCCAGAGATCCAGACATTCAGGTGATAGAGTATCAGTCCCCAGTAATACCAAATCTACAGAAAAAACTCTGTATGTTAAGATATCTATGGGCAACTTATACTCCCTCATAAGCTTAGACAGGCTTATGAAAATGCATGTTCTAAATTTCAAATTTAAACCAAAACATAATAGCTCAATGCTTTTTAACATTCTTATTTAATAGTGTATACGGATGAACATGGTAGTTTGTGCAAAATAGGCATTATATAAAGAAATGATAAAAGTATTATATTAACATCTTAATATTTTTAAGCTCATAATACATAGTAAAATATTACAAGATGCAAAATTATAATTATGCCTCACTGAGAACTTGCAGGATAATAAATAGATGTATCTATAGCGGTCCCCAAAACCATTCTTCTAGTACTGAAGAACATCCTTGACTGTAACCTCCAAACATTCATTTCTCTGCCTCGCCCTTATGGAGAGTTGGATAGATTTTGTAAAGATGGTTTTCATGAAATATATTCCATCTCCCTTCATCAGTTGAGAATGTTGCCACTGTGGGTCTTGAAGCAATTTGAAAATGCACATCAGAACCCACCTGCATTAGCTCTGCTGTAAGAATGCTCAAGCCCAGAAAGAAAGACATCATCAGAGTCCTCAAGGCAGCAGAATGCATGAGCTGGTTTTGAACTTGTGGGCTACACATCAAGGAAGCTTATGTTTTTATTCCCTCCCAAATTGCCAGTATGCATTTGATTTAGGGCAGACTGTATTCAAGAATGCTCCTACTGGTCTATTATCATGTTTTGAATCCAGATAAGGTGTAATGTCACACAACCTAAGGCATTTGTAGAGATGTATTGGAAAGTGGGGGAGGGATAAGGGTGGGTAATGGGGGGGTTTTATTGGGTTAAATCTAATTTTCAGAATTTATGTATATATTATATTATTTCATTAGAAGCTTGTTTGATTGTTCAACAAATAAAATTTTGAATAAAATTTTTAAAAAAATGAATGCTCCTACCTATATGCCTTTTTAGTCGGCCGCCTTTAGCATTAAAAATTACTTGGTTAACTGCCTGCTTTTTAGGAGCAGCAAAACACAATACATGCTTTCACATTTAGCAGAGGCTTAGAAATAATAATAGTCACAATGAGTCAGGCTGGCTTCCTGTTGATTGATGGTCTCACTTACAGAAGAAAATGAGTGGATTCTGCAAAGCTCTTTATTAATCATTTTTAAATTTCAAGTTCCTGAATGACACTCTTTCATTATCCTGCTAAGCAAAATCAACCAAAGTACTCTATTTGCCTACATATCTTGAATTTTTTTTAAAAAAAATAATATCCTACATTCATATCAGATGATTCTTCCTTAGTTTTTTAAAGAAGTAGCATGTTGGATTTGCTTCCATTAATGAGTCCAACCATTAACAAACCACAGGAGCAAGGTCTCCTCTCATTTTTGCACGTTGCTAGTGACTGATTGCAGATGATAATGAACAAGTCTCTCTTTCGACAATCAATCAATCAAAACATTTATTAAATAATTGCTTTGGCTTTAATTGGACTTTAAACCCTGAAAAATCTTGTGGAATGCTGGAGCTGTACTGATTGAAGATATTCACAAGGAAAAGGTATATACATGGTTCTTAAATATTCCAGTGCTATTCCACATTTTGTCCTTCAGAATAAATATGTTATTAAAGATCTATTACGTTTGCTTCTAAATCATCAGCTTGCTTCCACAAAAAAAGTGCAGATGGTAACCTGGATGGGCCTCAATGCCTTACAGAAATGCTGACCACAGAGGGGGAAAGATTTTGGCTATTAAGTTTGGTGAATTCACTGGAATAGATCATTTATATGTTTCCAAGCTTGGCTGTCGGCTGATAATTAGCCTTTCAAAACTGGATGCTTTCAAGTTCTTGATGTGTACTAGACATTTCAGAAATGAATTTTATAGAATAAATTCAATAAAATGCAGAACAGAGAGGAAATAAATTTAATCAAAATGAATAAACTTACACTGAACGCTATCCACCTATATTTTCTTTGCTTGAGAGAGAAGACCAAAAAAAAAAAAAATTGCTCTGAGACAGAGGAGGTGAAAATTAGAAAAAGCAAAAATTAAATGGAAATGAAAAATGTTTGCCAAGGGAAAATGCGCTCCAGATAAAAATAAACAAAATTCTCTTTGCATTTATGTACTCGTAATTTCTCCACCGGGTACATTTGCACAGTTAGAATTAGAAAAAAAAATTTTAAAAAGCAAATTTCCTACTAGCACATTTGTTAGAAGAGGAAAAAGAGAAAAAAGCCCTGTAGGTCAAATCTCATGGAGAGAATGCCAAATGTCTTTGTGTCCAGTTATTTATTGGTTTCAGATAATTGTACAGAAAATATCAAATTTGCATAGTGTGATTATTGCTGATTATTTATCTAGCAGTCAAAATGTTTCAGTGGTTCCTAGGATGACAGATTGACAAGTCCTTAAAACTCATTCATTTTATGAAATTTGCATGTAATTAGGCAATAATGAAGGCATGTTTGTGGACAGAGGATTATACTACAATATGCTGGAAGCAATTCAAATGCTTGACAAAGTGTTAACATTATCTTCAGATTCAACCATGCCTTAAATGCTTGGCTCAAAAAAATCACTAAATGTATGAATTGGGTAAAGAAGATTTAAAAATTATCAATGGACTAAATTACATTTTTTTTCACTTTTTAAAACATTCACTCATTGGACTTAACTCTATTTAGGGGGTATTATTGAATTTGAATCAACAAGTCATGATCTAGGATATGAAGAATAAAGCTTAAGAGATGGATAATATGGTGACAGGAAAGAGCAATGTCACATCTCAGCTTGCACTCCCAGCCCATGTGACCTTGAGTGGGTCATGCCTCAACCTCAGGTCCTACACACGTGCATTGCATGAACTTGACATGGTGATCTATTACATCAAATCGAGAAGCACTTCTTTTTCTTCCTCCCACTTATGGTTTTTAAAATCTGGATATTTTTTGCAATTTTGGTTTTCATTTAAGGTAATAATTTTTTTCTCCCAGAAAGAAAAATAGTTGTGTATTGCAATTCATATTATCTTAAAATTAAAGAAGTAGGTTATTTGTAAAGTGGCAATCACAATGTCACATAAAAAGCCACTTCTTAAGAAATGATACCTATTATTATATGATCTTTTTCCTACAGAAATCCAGCACCGATATTTTTCCAGGTTGAGATGGACATTATAAAATCTGCATTTGAAAGTCACAGATTGTCTCTGATCTTCACACAGAAATGTCTTTGTAAGTAATTGATGTGTATTATGTAAAATGCTTCCTTTCAAACCCAGACTACCTGAAGTATTGGGTTATTATAGTAATTTAAATCAATGAAAATCTTAACAAAGGTTTATGCAGTTATAAGAGGAATAAAAGTTATTTCTTTTGACTGTTGGATTCATAGTTCATAACTTGATTTAAGAAGATAAGTTCTTATTATTTTGTGATTCCACTAGGAGTTTTAATAGTTTTGGTGGATACTGGGAATAGGAGACGGCAACCACATTTCAGATTCATAATCAACTAAATTTCTGAGTACAGACTATAGAAAGCCTTTATCGTTGCTCCAGAAAGTATTAAGTTTAGACAGTGCACAGAGAGTGACCACAGGTGTTCTTCAGGATATCCACCCTAAAGACCACATAGACAAACAGCCTTCAAATGTAAAGAACAACTAAAAAATGATCAATTTTAAATCTTTGCATCTTCCACTGTTACTCATTAATCAATCCAGATAAAGTGTGGGCCTTTTACTACAATATTGAAATCTTACCGAAATATTAAACAGATTAACAAATCTTATCCTTTGGTTAAGACCTAAGATATACCCAAGTTCAGTATTATATGCTTAACATGATAAATTCCAAAGTGGACTGGTAGCAGGGTTTGTTGAATAGACACTCATGAACTCAGGTGCCACCACTGGAGGACCTTGGGGGCCTCTGTGTCTTCCACCAGAAATACTACACCCAATCAGAAGTCAAGGAAAGAGAAAGAGTTGGAGGATGGGATAGGAAGTAGGTTTATAGATCAGGCGCAGAAATGGGTACAGCAATTCCATCTACGTTCCACGGATTGGAATCCAGCCATTTCTAGCAATCCAGAAATTGGCTCCTCTCTGTGTCAAGAGGTGAAATACAAGGAGTTTGAGATCCACACAACTTTGTGTCTGTCCCCCCAAAGCGTCTGGATATTGCTGCTAGCTGACAATGGCTAGATCTTCCTGTCAATTGCCTTCATGGTGGCAAAATCTCCAAGGATATCTACGCTGATATTTCCAGCTTCTCTCACCCTATTTTCTCTTTTCTTTTTTTTAAGAGAGAAGGACAGAGAGAGAGATAATCCATTTTAATTGAGTTTTTCACATGGCTTTCGTTGCTCTGACACTTAGTTGTGCACATGGGTGCTGGGGTTTGAACCCGTGTACTTGCACATGCTGGGTAAGTGCCGCAACCGCTGAGCCACTGCTCCAGCCCCACTGTTTTTTCTTGAATGCACTCCAGGGAGGTGTTTGCCACATATCAACAAAGCTGTTTTTATCTGGGTCATCAGCAGCCTGTACATTAAATAAAACCTCATAATCATTCCTTCCCCAAGTTCTAGATCTACCACCAGGATCTCATGCAGCAGGTGGCTATGAATTAAATATTCAGCTGGTGCTCAGAACTGGCCTCTTCCCTGTTTTCCTTCCATCTCTGCTCCTTTTCAACCTTTGCAGGTTCCTCACATTCCCTGCAACTTCCAAAAGCTGAAGTCTTCTTCGCAATATCTATGTCACTTCACGTATCTAGCTCCACTCTCCTCCCTGAACTCTAGACATGTATTCAATCATCTACGAAGCTTTTGCTCTGGCCTTTCTAGCAGACTAATGGAAAATGTTCTAAACCAAATCCCATTTTACCAGATTCTTTATCACTACCTAGAGCAGCTTTCCATCTGCACATTCAAAAAATAAATAAAAAGACTCGACCCTCAACTCTGTATCTGTTTCGTCTGTCTATTCTTTTTTTTTTTTTTTTTTGGTACTGGGGATTAAATCCAGGGTCACTTGACCACTGAGTTACATCCCCAGTCCTTTTTAGTTTATATTTTGAGACAGGGACTCATTAAATTACTTAGGACCTTGCTAAATCACTGAGACTGGTCTCAAACTTGCAATCCTCCTGCCTCAGCCTCCTGAATAGCTGAGATTATAGGTGTGTACCACCGCACTCTTCCTCCATCTGTTCTTTAGGTTCTGCTTTGAGACCATTTCCACAACCAGAAACTTCTACCCCTGTCCACCCAAGCTAACCCCAGTTGTTCCAAAATAGCTGCAGTAACCCAAACTGCGCTTTCCACATCCGTCTTTCCTCAGCGTGGCCAAGGTGAATTCTGTGAAAACCGAAGACAGATAGCTCTCTCATTTACTTAGCAACTCTAATTAATTCCCATCATCCTCTGAGCAAGGGCTGAAGTCCTTACCAGGACCTCAGATTTCCTCCATCATCTGGCCCCCATTATCCTCCTCTGCTTTCCTCCATGGTCCTTCTGCCACAGCCATATGGACTGCCAAAGTCTCCTTCAAACGTGTTGGAGATGCCTCCTCCTTGAGGTCTAGCATTTTCGGCTTCCTCTGTCTAGAATCATCTTTCCTAACTATGCAGTAGTTCTCCAGCACCACGTATACAACCAAGTGTCAGAGCAACGAAAGCCACATGAAAAACTAAACAAAATAAGTATCTCTATCTCTCTCACTGTCCCACTGTCTTTAAAAAATAATAATAAATAAATAAATAAATAGTCTTAAAAGAGTTCTTACCTTTTCTGCAGGTCACACCATAACCCAGAACTTTTTCTAAGGGAAAAATAATTAAACAAAATAAAGTAACTACAATCTCTAAAAATAGAGGTTATTGCTGTGTCCAAACCATGCATTTGATACATCTAGAAGTTCACCAACAGAACCATGCTGCCATTAAAATGCTGCATTGGAAAAATAATCTAGACCAATGGGTGGCAAACGTTTTCCGTAAAGGGCTGGTTATGAAATGTTTTAGACTTGGAGGCCACAGGAGTCACAAACATTATATAAATAAATGGGTATCATTATCTTACAATCCTTCTTGGACTACTCTAACAATGACCACAGCCTAAGTGACTTAAACAGTAGAAATTTAATTTCTCACGAGGTTGGAGAGGGCAAATCTAACATTTGGTCTGGGTAGGACTGGTTTCTCCAGAGGGCTCTCTCTTTGGCATGCAATGCCCAACTTCTTGTTTTTTTTTTTTTCTTTTTAAAGAGAGGAGGAGAGTGAGAGAGAGAGAGAGAGAGAGAGAATCAATTTTTTTATTGAGTTTTTCACATGGCCTTCATTGCTCTGACACTTAGTTGTATACGTGGGTGCCGGGGTTTGAACCCATGTACCTGTGTCTGCCAGGCAAGCTCTGTAACTGCCAAGCCACCACTCCAGCCCCCCCTCACTTTTTTTTTAATACCAGAGATTGAAGCCAGCAACATTTAACCACTGAGCAGCACTCCCAGCCCCTGTTTTATTTTTTATTTGCAGACAGGGTTTCACTAAGTTGCTGAGGCTGGTTTTGAACTTGTGATCCTCCTGCTGCAGCCTCTGGAGCCATTGGGATTTTAGACTTGCACTACCATGACTAGCTGATGGCCACCTTTATGTCCTGTTTCAGATGGCCTGTTCTGTATGTGGACACTCCCTAGTATCTCTTCCTCTTCTTAAAGAGAACTAGTATTATTGGATTGGGATCTCATCCTTATGACCTTATGCAACTCCTATTTAAGGAGGTAATTATCTCTAAACTCACTCTTACCAGGGTGTAATACTTCAACATATGAATATTAGGGGACATTCAATCCATAACCAAAACCTTATTCACAAAAGCAGACAGAAGGTTATATTCAGTTCATAGGTCATCATTTGCTGACCTATGAATAATATTACATGTGGCTTAAATATGAATTGCATTTTTATTTTAAAAGCACAACGTGGGGCTGGAGCAGTGGCTCAGAGGTTATGGTGCTTGCCTGGCATGCACAAGTACACGGGTTCAAACCTCAGCACCCAATATACACAACTAAGTGTCAGAACAATGGAAGTCATGTGAAAAACTCAATAAAAAT
Organism: Aplodontia rufa; assembly: GCA_004027875.1. Classification (NCBI taxonomy): domain Eukaryota; kingdom Metazoa; phylum Chordata; class Mammalia; order Rodentia; family Aplodontiidae; genus Aplodontia; species Aplodontia rufa. The sequence continues at coordinate 4,227 of PVKS010039734.1, read as the reverse complement.
TGATTCTCTCTCTCTCTCTCTCTCTCTCTGTCCTTCTCTCTTTAAAAAATAAAAATAAAAAAGCACAACTTGGCATGGTATATACCATGATTATAGCTATAAACTGTATGCACATAGGTACCTGGGTGGATGACGTTTCTTTTCTTATTAATGCAATTACACTGGTTACAGGGAAAAGCTCCAAATCTGTAGAAAAGAGGAGGAAGAAAAAGAAGAAAATACTAGGTGTGAAAGCAAACATTTTTTATCTACTTTCCACATGCCAGGCATTCTGCTGAAAGCCACGTAGGCACTCTTGTTGACCTTTCACACCAGAGTTAGGCACCGTTTTCCATCATTCCACAGATGGGAAACTAAGGCTGAGTAACTTAAGTAACTTTCAGACCATCTGAGACCTTCAGACCCGGTTCTGTCTAAGTCCAGAATCCAAAACTGTCCACTACTAGTCTCAACTTCCTTGAGGATATATAATTTTATTTTTAAAGAGAGAAGAATAGTGAAAGAGAGGCAGAGAGAATCAATTTTTATTGAGTTTTTCCACATGGCTTTCATTGCTCTGACACTTAGTTGTGTACGTGGGTGCTGGGGTTTGAACCCGTGTACTTGCGCATGCAGGGCAAGCGCTGTAACCACCGAGCCACTGCTCCAGCTCCAGGATACATAATTTTTTAAAATAAGAAAATTGGTTTAGGGTAGAGTGCTGGCTCAGCTGTTACATCCCTTGCCTTGCAAGCCTGAGTCCGCAGGTTTGAACCCCAGCACCACATACACAACAAAGTGTAGGAACAATGAAAGCCATGTGAACAACTAAGTAAAATTGATTCTCTCTCTCTCTCTCTCTCTCTCTCTCTCTTTAGAAAAGAAAAAGCAAATTGGTTTAAATCACTACAGTCTTTTGCAAATAGTAGACCTGGAATGCAAATTAGACCAGCACCTTATGTAGCTACCAACACAGTATGGAAGCGTTGTTTGCAGAGGAAGTAGATTGAAAGACACGAAATTGACTTTATTATAAGTCAAAAATGTTCAGGTGTGGGCAATTTCAATGATTCAACTTCATTTTCCACCCAGAGCTGAGGTACAGTGTGGTTCTGGCTGGGGATGGGACTAAGCTGGGCCCACCTCGTGAAAAGCTTTTCCAAGGTAAATGTCAAGGCCTGCCACAGCTTGGAGAAACCATCAAGCTGAACAAACTACAAAGATTTCTATTTACTGGGCTGGAGTGGAGGAGGGTGTTCGAAAGTATTTGCACATTCTTTGTAAGCAATGTGCTTCATGTTTGGGTGTGAAGTATAAATAGCCTGAAAAATATTTGTTTATTATTTTAGGAAATTTAGACCTTGTGAGAAATGCCAAATTTAACAGCCCCAGAGACTGAAACTCTTTATCCATCTACCTGGCTCCATTTGGGAACCAGCACGGCTACCTTCCTTCTTGGCTCTGCCTCTCCAAGGGCTACTTTTCACTGGTAGGGAATCCGCTGGTCTCTAGACGATTGGGTTCTGGGCATTAGGACTCAGAGGTATGACTAGTGAGTGACAAGTTTAATGGTCACGGTCTGAAATCACTATGTGTCAACAGTCCTCTCCAAGTTCACCAAGTGTTGAGTGGTCCAGAAACTGCTAACCAACAGGAAAACTGTTAACCAGAGACTCTCTCTCTCTTTTTTATTAGTTGAATATGGAGTTACAATTAAGGGAGAATCATTATCAAACAATCAAGAGCAAATGTATATTCACATAGTTAGCCAAGGCTGATGCCATTCCATGGTTTCCCCGCTTGGGTTCCCCATGGTTCCATGTTTCCCCAATTAAACCCCTGTGTTAGATGGACTTCTCATGGAGGTTGGAGGTTTCCCTCTGAGTTGATTCCTCCATACTCCCTCCCTCCAGTGTCCTTGATATTCTTCCTATTCCCTCCCCCTTGTCCCCTTCTTATGTCTCCAGATATTTTAGGCAAGGTTCCCCCTGTTTCTGTAAAAATTCACGCACGTTGAGGTTATTATTAGCTTGGCCATCTATCATACTGTTTCTGGTTGTATTCTAGCTTCTGAAAATGAGAGAAAACATTCCCAGCTATCCCACTCCTGGATATTTCCCCAAAAGAGTTAGAATCAGCATATTATAGAGATACAGCTTCATCAATGTTTATAGCAGCTCATTGTACTATAGCTAGACTATGGAACTAACCCAGATGCCCCTCACTGGACGAGCGGATTCAAAGATTTTGGTACATATGTACAATGGAATACTACTTGGCTGTTAGAGGAAACGATATTATGTCTTTTGCAGCCAAATGGATGGAGAACTAGAGAATCTCTTAATCAGTTTCACAGTGAGAACTAGCAGAGAAGAGGTTGCATAGTCTGGCTGAGAACTAAGGACCTGGGATTAACCAGTGAGTGTGGCTGCATTTGGGGTGTTCTGCACTTCATTATCGCTGAATGGCTCTTCTCTCTATTGTGCTTTCTGGGGCCAAGATGGGCATCTTCTGAGTCAGGCTGTGAAGAGTTAAAAACAGGCAAAGATTCCTATACTGTCTCAGCAGATGTACCCTCTTATCTGCTAGCACATAAAAGGAGAATGCTAGGACTTTGAAAAAGGTATTGGAACCACCTGCTGACAGATATGTACCATGCCAGAGTTGAATCTTTTACAAAATTTCCACGGATTCCAGCTGTCCTGTTTGTGGCTCTGGAACAGCATGGCTTCCAAGAAATTTCTCCAAGGCAGGCTTCACTCCTAGCCTTCCAAAAAGAAAACACGATGTTTGATATCATCCCAAAGTAGATTATGTGTGATATGGATAAGCCTGTTCTCCGTCAGATTCACTCTCAGGGAAGGTAAGCAATTAGATAGCATGGCCATTCCTACAACTCAGGAAGCCCCAGGTTAATTCCTCTGCAGAAACCGGACACTTGATATAGCCCATGTTGAACAGGGAATTGGCATCATCTCATGTTCACTTTGATGGATTTTTTAAATTAATGCATTAAATATTACCAGTTCCAGATATGTAAAATTAAGCCAAGAAACTTTTCCATGTCACCAAGAAATGTGAGTACCACTCTTCTCTACCTATTTCTCTTCTTAGTCATTTGCAGCTAATTTCCCTTGTCAAAAGTACCCTCAGCATCCATTAAAGCCAGAGGCTGCCATTCAATATCATCACCATGGAGGCATGAGACATGTAGATGATTTTATTATATCCCAGTCCCTAGGATTTGATTGCATCATAACTCAGAATTGCTCTGCCCACCAACATCATTAACCTCTACTCTCTCAGAACTCCAACTCACATTTCTACAGAAATTCCTCATCCTTTTCCTTGCCAAAATGAAGAAGACTCACTAAACTCCCCACATCTCCAAGTACGGACAATATCCTTGATCAGGTTACATACTTATAATGTTCATTTTCATTGAGGTGCTGAGAGGAAATGTAAGGCAGATTGCATGGTATACAATCAAAATCCTCAGAGACAGCAGCACTCTTATTCACCTTGTTCACCAACTCTTTTGGGAGACAGTTACCATGTTCCTGCCTGCCATTTATGGAGTAGTCCCCAAATATCTTCACCTTGCCAGGGACCTTTCATGGCTTTATAAAAAAAAATACCAACCAAACAAACAAGCAACAATAAAAAAAAAAAAACTAATGGGTTTCTGGGTCTACTGATATTTTTCATATTCCTGATGAAACTCATTCAACTGTGAACACTGTTTCCAAAAACCCCCTGTGTAGTGTGAAATGTCCATGTTCAAACTCCTGAAATCTATGAATGTCACTAACATTGGAAACAGTGTCTTTGAAGGTATAATTAAGGATCTTGAGATGAGATCATCTTGCATGACCAGGGGGCCCTGTATCCAGTGACTGTCCTGGTAAGAAGCAGATAAGATGAAGACACACAAAGGAGAAGGTGGCACAGAGGGAGGAAGAGACTTGGGTGATGTGACCGTAAGCCAAAGGCTGCTGATGGCCTCCAGGAGACCAGAGAATGGAAGAGCCAAATGAGCCTTTTCCCTTGGCACCTCTGGAGGGAGTGTGTTTCTGCCAAGGGAGCAGATTAGGAGAGATAGTAAAATGGCTAGGTAGTCAGGACCTTGGGCCCCATTCAACCACACCTAGAAGCTGGCCAGTGGAGAGTGATTGAGAGGCATGCTCAGGGCCTTCATATGCAAAAGACCATGAGTCTCACCTGTGGGAGCAGCTCCTTTGTCCCAGA
>PVKS010039733.1:0-17060 GCA_004027875.1 Aplodontia rufa | reverse complement strand
TTTTTTTTAATATTACTCAATTTTTAAATACTTCTTAACAATTTTGGCTCCAAAGTGCTCTAATTTACCTTGTACAATTCCTAACCCTGGCCACAAAGCATATATTTCTTAAAGGAGCTTGATACCTTTGAGTAGGAAATAATATTTAGAACCCACAATCTTTGCACCAGGAATGCTTATTCCTAATATGATATCATTGATTCTAGGTCTGTCAGCTTTCAGAACTAAGAAATGGATTTTAAAATAATAATAATATCTCAAAGTTCATTTCACAGTCTGGAGTTTTTTCTTAATTGATGGTATATCTGTTTTATCTAGGATGTCTTGATTTCTAACATTTGTTTTATCCTGTAATATTCATAAAATGTTTTCAAAATAGTGATAAACTTATTGAAAAGATGTTTAAGATGTCTTAACAGTATTTTTTTTGTCCTTCGATATTTTTATACTTATTATACCAAGGAGCTAAGTGACTTGCTTTTGTTTTAATTAGTAAGTGGCAGAGCTGAGACTCTGCAGATTTATTTGACTCCAACTCTTTCTTCCTTTCTTGCCATTCTGCCAAATTATAGGCAGAGCTGGTGGAAATAAACACTTGAGGGGAATAGATCGACACTGAGGAGTGAAAGCAAATAGGAACACCAACAAAACAAATCTAGAAAGGAGACTGGAGTATCTGGTGAGCCTGGGGGCTGATCAAAAGTCTGGTAGAGGTGCATAATTTGAAAAAACCCCACTTCCATCCCTTAGGCTTTTTCTTTTGTTTAAACCTGTTTCTGTGGTTCCCAAACTGTGGTCCCAGATTAGCAACATTGGCACCTCCTGGGAACTGTGAGAAATGCACATTCACAGGCCCTGCCCCAGACATCCTGACGCAGAACCTCTTGGCACCCCCCAGTGATCTGTGTTGTCACAAGCTCTGACAGTTTCTGATTCATGTTCAAGTTTGACAAACAGTGACCTTCACCTTCATCTTTCTGTTTTAGAAAGTAAAATTCCCAAAAGGTTGCTTTTTATATTTTTGCACCCCAACACACAAATTTAACCACAACAAAGTTACATTGAGCTTTTCTATGAATTCAGTACAAGTGAACACACATGATATTGTCTACTTTTTTTATTCAACATTATATCTGATATACATGAGGGTAGTTAATTTTTGTGATGACTAAAGGGATTGCAGATGAGGATAACAAATGAAGAATAGAAGAACAAAAGAGGAATTTCATGGGGTAACACTGTCAATGTACCATGCATTAAGGGATATGAGCATTTTCAAGCACTTAATAACATTTCAAATTCAGCTACACAGAGGTTTCTTGACAATGTCATGGTCAGGCTACAATATGCCTCAGACTCAATTTTTAGATCTGTAAAATGGGAACAGTTATAGCTTTCCTTATGAAGCTGCCAAAGGAAACCTCTGAGCATTTAATGAGTTGCAAAGAGCTGTATAATTGTAAAGTTTTTCAAGGTGTTATCCAAATAATTATTGTGGCATGAGAGCTTCGAGGAACAGGATTAAAAGGTAGTTTTACTTGTGATAACAAAATGAGTAGCAAAAAACTAAAATTAAATAAAAAAAAATAAAGCTTGCTTCTGTTTAAGAAACACTTCCTTATTTAAAGTATGTCAGTGATCAGGTTACTAACACACCAAGGGCCACCATTGTAGAAGGAGCAAGATGTTTTGCCCTTTTTAAGCACCTGCATTTTGTTTGGATAAGAATGCTCTTACTGACCAGGTTCTCAGCTTCTGTGTTTATGTTGCCTTGTGTTCAGTCTTTCTCATACACAGCAGCCATGGACCCAGAATAGCTTGACATAAAGTCAACCGCCCATTAAAAACCAGCAGCCTCAGATTTTTGGTTCTCAATATTCTTCTTCCTGCATACTTTTATGGGGGTGGTCATTTAAATAATGAGAATGGTGCAAATATCACTTCTATGTTGATGACTCACAAATTTACAACTTTTGTCCACAGCTCTTTCTTAGACATCATTCCCACATATCTAATGGGTTTGTGGATGTCTTTGAGTCCCGGGGATCCATCAAACTTGACATATCCAACACACACCCATCATCTGCCTTCCAGACTCTCTACTCTTCTAGTTTTATTATTTATATAACATCATCCTTCTGCCTGACAAGGCTAGTTGCTTCTGGCTTCTCTTGGATCACCAACTAGTGATCAAATAACTTGCATTTTACCTTTCAAATGTCATTTGAATATGATTTCTCCTTTTTCGTGCATCTGTTTATTATTTTTAATGTAGACTTTTGCTATAGTCTGACTCTTTCATTGATCTGCTACCATATTTCTTCTTCCAGAAAAACATCTGACCATAATAGCTGTAACATTTATTGAGTATTTCCAACGTACCAACCACCATTTTAACCACTTTCCATAATGATCTCATTTAATCCTCACGCAGCACAGGTATTAATAGATGATTTCATATCCTTCTTCCAAAACCTTGAACTATTCCTCATTGTTTCCCTCCAAAAAATAGATGGCTTTCTTCACACCCTTACTAGAGACATTTCAGACAAATCTCTTCCCATCCCTTCCCATACCCTCTAGGTTCCACCCAAATGGGTTGCTCTCCTTTCCCTAACACATCACATTTTCATAATTGCTTCAAGCAACACTACTGCTCAGCTTTTCCAATTTTTACCACTGCTCACCTTTTAAACTCCAGTTTAAATACATTTTTTAACCAAACATTTACTGTTCAATGAAGAAAATAAACATTTCTTAAATAAATATTCTTTCAACAAAAATTTTACTGCTACGCTCACATGCTCCCATATATATCTCCAGCACAATCCTTAAAAGTCTGACTTTGAGTAAAGGTAAGATTAACGTGTCTGTTTGCTCTTCACGATCACAATCTTCTTGAGGATAAAGGCCATGTCTTAATTTTTGTAGCGCAATCTACCATCCCTTTGATTAGAATTCATGCATGGATGTATTCATTCATTCAAAACAGCTGTTTGAAGGCCTGTGTTCCAGGAACTGAAGGACAAACAACACAGTTATTGCCTCTCAGTGTTTCTAGTCTAGATGGTATAACAATTTTCTTTCTATAATTAGAATACAATGTGACATGTGCAGAAAAAAATTAGTGCTTAAACACATCTACTGAGGTCAAAAGCAGGTGACAAGAAATGTTGGGTTAGGTCTTCAGAAGCAAGTTGGAGTTCACTAGGGGAGGATTGCCATCCAGATAAACAAAACAGCATGCCTAGGACCACAGACATGGGACAGCATGATGTGTTCAAAGTTCAATAATCCTGAATTATTGGAACTTAAGAGGTCAGTGAAAGGAGGTCAAGTAGACAGGTCACAGTCAGACTACATAACACCTTAGCTGCCATGTCCTGCAGTATCTTAGTGGGAAACTCAAGGTAACATTGAATACGTATTTCTTGGATTGAACAACACATTTCTAGACTGCTGAAGAATATTTTCTCTAGATTTGTGTGGTTCTCAAATCTTAAACCACATTATAAATCGATGCCTTTTATCTAATTGCTTTTGTGGGTGATTCAAATTTTACTTTTTTTTTTTTTTTTTTTTTTTGGCTCTACACTACTCATTTCACTGCTCACAGCCATTAGCAAAAACTGTCATGAAGCTAAGCAGTCATTCTAAGAGCGGAAGGGACATGTGAGAAGCATGAAATTGGAAAAGGCGGCTTCCTCCCAAGCCAGGAGATTCTGATGCAATTCTCTAAGGAAGATTGTATTATTGAGAATGTAAATTGCATCAACTCAGTTTAAGAGTTTTGTTTTGTCTCTCTTTTTAATGAGGGGAAGAGCTTGTTCTTTAAAATTGGTTGAATTGTCAGAAAAAATATTAATTTTCCTTGCCAGCACAATGCACAGTCTAAGTTTTAAGCTCAACTGCTCATACCAGGATTATTTTTTCAAATGGACTTTTTGAACCTAAACCTGCCTTTTTTAAAGAAGGAAATCTAGGACCAATCATGGAATGTAAGCCCACTCCCTTTCCTTTGCCACACATCTGTTCACAAAATGTCCAAATCCCTCAAAGACTTCTTTAGACAAAGGAGAGACTTGAAAATCCTTCAGTCTACAGGTGCCAGGCATCAGCCTGGGCTGCACAAGGTGGTTGCTGGTCCTGCCCAGGCAGCAGATGCATCTCCTACGAAGACAATGTGGCTTGCATAACACAGTGGGCTCTACAATTAGGTCTAGCTCAAAATCTTGAGCTACAGCTTCCCAAATCACCACCCTATAACCAGACCCAAAAGAGCTCCACAGTGTAGCCACATGGCCAGACAGAACCACTCTTCCCCAGCCTCCATGTTGAGCTCATTCACTAGGAAAGACTAAACAATTTTGCTGGAGCTATACAGCTACAGAGGAGAAGGGATGGATGCAAAGTTGAGTCTTCAGAATCACAGTGCTTTATCCTTTAAATCCCAATAAAATTTTATTTTGAGTCTAAGGACTGAAATTGGGAGGCAAAACTTGATTCGGTTGCTAAGACCTTACATGGTTTCCAGCTGTTCTTTGCAAAGGAAGGTTCCTCAAGTCTGGGGTAGATAGGCTCAAGTTGTATCTGGTGGCTTAGGACACATGACCTTTAGTTTAAAGGCATTTTGGAACTATCCTCTAACACTGTGCAAAACTACTTTTCCTGCCTCAGTGACCTACTGACATTATGCAGAGACATTTTTTGTAATGCTAAATTTGCTCTGTCAAGATGAGGTACTTCATATACAGAAGAGAAACAAGTGAACTACAAGTGGGATGTAAAGATTTTAAAATGCATCCTTATCTGGGTGAAAAGTCTAAGAAAATACTTGTAATAATTGAGATGTATAGTATATAAATCCTTGGTAATTTCTTTGTCCTTCAGTTACAGAATAGAATCTATACATACTCAACCAACAATACTATGATAAACCTTTTCAATTATAATATTCTCTATACAATAACTCATTGAAATAGGTAATGAAATAACAAACAACTGCTTTTGCTAATTTGAAAAAGAAACCTTAACAATTGTATGGATTCCTTCCAAACTGAGTTTTTTCCCCACTTCTTATCAATGTTATATCATATCCCCTCCCACCTTACTTTTCACTCAACAATTTTTCTGGCATTCTCAAGGATGATGTGGTCCCCTCTACTACGACACACACACTCAACATGCCCCCTAGGAAGGCAGATTGATGCAAAGGATGGACAGCTGGACTGGGAAGCAACAGATTCCTGTGTTCAGCCTTACTGCATTAGAAATAGCACCCAATTCTAGGTATCACATTTTTCATTTATAAAATGGAGTAAGTAGTGGAGGAAATGAATTAGACAACAGCTGAGATTCTTTCTACCCTTTGGATTTATAGACCTCTGGCAAATTGATTAAATTCTTAGAATGTCAGCTTCCTCATCCAGAAGGTGAGACCTACTTCCTATAGCGGTGCCCATAAGAAAATGAATACCCAGGACTGGGGATTTAGCTCAGTGCAAGGCCCTGGGTTCAATCCCCAGCACTGAAAATAAAAAAAAAATAAAATAAAATAACATGGAAAGAAAATTGAGTGCCCATGTCTACATGAGCTCCTGTGAATCCCAGGGGAAAGATGGCTACCCACAAAGCTGAAATAGGCATTTGGGACGTATCATGTTTCTCATTTTTAAAAATTTTGTTGGTATTTTCAGAGAAAAAAATTCTACAATTGGTAATGATTAAAAAGGAGGAGGGGACAGGGAATGAATTCAACAATTCAATATTCTGGGTACACCAATCTAAGAGACAGAAAAATTCCTTCAGTGCAAGTTACAAAAACTTAAAAGCCAGCAGTTACGGTACACAAAGGACTGATAGGCTAAACTGTATTGGGAGTATAAACTGTTAATTCCTTTCCTTTGTAAGTCTGCCAGGTAGATTCCATTCTGGGTGGTTACAAATAGGCACCTGGCATCAGCACTTTCATGACTGGGTGCTTGGGGTGTATACTACAAGGGGCGCACCCCCCATCCTTCTTTTACAGTAACAATTTTCCTTCCTCTCCTGCAAGCTGACAAAACACAGCCTGCTTTTTGGCTCACAAGTACTGCATGCTGGTCATACACAGCTGTTTACAAAAATGCAGACTTTTGCTGAAGGGAAGTCTTTCAGTTGTGCTCGGCAGTTATGGACAAGCGATTTCCTCCAAACTCTGATGTTAAATTTGAATTACACAAGAAGGTTGATTAATTCTTCAGAACTCTTCCATAAAACAGCACAAACACATACCTAATGTGAAAGAAAGTTACAGATCTTGCTTTATGGAGGCCACTGCATTCTTTCATGTCCCATAAATAACAGTGTTCATGTCTAAGAAGTCACTGCATTGACATAAAACAGGGTATGCACACACATTTCTTAATCTCTGCCAACAGAGATCATCAAAGTGAGATTTGTTCAGAAGGACACAGATGCCTGGAGTCTGTAAGGTATGTCTGCAATACAAATGAGACAGGCACTCCGGAGAAAATACCCTTTGCCTTACTGGAGAGAGGAGCGAGCCAGGGGGGGTGTCTGCAAGGGAATCCGTGGCTCTCGCTGCATTTCAATGCAGTGCTTAGTTTATTCACCAGGGGTCATCAAAGGTCTGGATTTTCTTTGTCTACTTGTTGACTCTGCACTCTTGCACTTGAGAACCACTAAATTCTTTAGAATTGCGCATAGGGACATGTGGCTTGCTATTCCTTCTCCCCACTTCTCCACCCTACCCTACTACTTAGCTCCAAATTATTACTATTTTTTTTTTTTTTATGAGAGAGATCTGGTCAGTGAAAGAGAGAGAGAAAAAGAGAGAATCAATTTTTATTTAGTTTTTCATGTGGCTTTCATTTCTCCTACACTTCCTTAAGTACATGGTGCTGGGGTTCAAACCTGCATCCTTGCGCATGGCAAGTAAGAGCTATGACCCTGAGCCACCACTCCAGCTCCTCTCTATTGATTTTTACCAACATGATACAGACAGCAAGTCCATTAGATGAATATGGAAATGCCTGTTCTAACAAAACTAACTTATTAAGAAATAATGATAAGGAAACATTGTATTTAATTAGGTTTTTTAAAAATAAATTTTCAAGGTTAAAAATGGAAAGCTTGTTGTTTTCTAGGTTCATCAACCAAATTGTATGCTTGGAGAGCAAGGGCGTCTGTCACCATTCAATCTTGTTAATTTCCCTCACAAACTGGGATTCTGAAGGCAGAGCAGGTTTCTGGAAGAGTAAGTCAACATTATTTGGTGAGATTTTTTTTTTTTTACTCCATTGAGTAAGGAAATAATAATGGTTTTCCAGGACAATTTTGGCAGTGACATGAAGGACAAGGATAGTATAGGTCTTAGTGATTCCGATTGTTTCTGGATTGAACGCTGCTGCCCTTTGAGCAGCTTAAAGTACTTAACCTGCTTTTCCTTGAAGCACCATTAAATATCTTCATAAGAGAGCTCTTGTATAGTTGGATTATTTCTTACCTGTAACCCCTATAAAAACCAAATTGTATTCTTTGAAAGCTCAAAGGTGAGGCCTGCTTCCGCCACCACAGGAGTAGCTTCAACTCAGACTCTTCCAAGGGCTGCACCACTCCTATTGAACAGAATCAGCACTGGCTTCCCAGACCCCTCTGCGTCTCCCAAAATAGGCAGAACAATAACATTGTTCTTCAGGTGGAGACATCTGAACTCTATTCTTTTTAGACTCTATTTTAAAATGCAATATTTTTAGTGCCTAAAAGTCACCTGGCTGTAGAATGCAAGAGCTGGAAATGGCCTCAAAATCCAATTCAATCCTTTTATGTCACCTCTTCGGAAACTGAGCTCCAGAAAAGGTAAGTACTGCTCTAAGTGAGCTGCCAATTAAAATAGATTTATTGTACTCTCCAAATAAAATGCGGAAACCTTACCATACAAAACATACACAGTAAAACTTGAAAACAGACAAGCAAGAGCATGGGATGAACAAATATGATAAACATATGATAAACAGCACAGTTGATAGACTTAGCCCTGAAGACTCTGGCAACCAAGGCCACATGGAGGCATTGAGGACTCCAACCCCTAGGAGTGCCTGTCATTTTCTTACCGGCTGTCAGTGATGATATAAAAACACTATGGGACACCGGGACCATGCTTGGTATCCACAGAAGAGGGTTTGCTAAGGCTTGTTATTACGAGAGAGACTGTGAAGACTGAGCAGGACAGGAGAATGGGAAGGCACAGCTGTCCTAGGACCAGAAGACTTTGGAAATCCTCACTTCACACCACTTCAGCACAATGCATACCAGCACAGGACCTGCTTCCTAGGTTAGGAAACCTTTACCTGTGACCCATTAACCTCAGGGCACAATGTAGATTTTGCAATCCTGAAAGAAGTAGGGAGGCCACAACAGGTCAGCTGCTTTCTATGTTCTCTTGCCATGAAGTATGTCTTAAAAGATGAACCAGAGGCTGGAGCAGTGCTTACAGTGCTTGCCTTGCATGCACAAGGACACAGGTTCGAACCCCAGCACCACAAACACAACAAAGTATCGGAGCAACGAAGGCCATGTGAAAAATTAAAATTGATTCTCTCTCTCTCTCTCTCACTGTCCCCCTCTCTAAAAAACAAATAAATAAAAATTAAAATAAAAAAAATTGAAGGGGCTGGCACGGTGGCTCAGGAGTTGTGGCTCTTGCCCAGCATGCGCGAGTACACGGATTCGAACCCCAGCACCCACATACACAACTTAGTGTCAGAACAACAAAAGCCATGTGAAAAACTAAATAAAAGTTCATTCTCCTGTCTTTCTCTCTCTCACTGTCCTTCTCTCTCTTAAAAAAAAAAAAAACAAACTAGAAAACCATTAAGAAGCAGGACTTTTCCACTGACCTTACTCTTTTGAATGTATAATCACATATCCCAACATCTACTCCTGCAAAAGCACTACTTTTTTCAAGTATCCTCCAACTAAATAGCAGGGATAGTTATTTCAAAGTGACATTTACACTGTCAATGGGGAGCTGAATGGCTGAAGGGTAAGATAGTGATCAAGAGAAGATTTAATCCCAGGACCAAGAGAAGGCAGATGTCTGTGAAAGAGATAAGGGAGCCCAAAGCTTCTCATAGCTTTTTATGTTTAGGCAGTTGGGAGACACTGCATGCTGCAAATGGCTTTACTGGTGTGCGTGTGTGCGTGCGTGCAGGTGCAGGAAAAATAAGAAACTGTTGGCTTAGAGGGTATTACTTATTACTTATTACTTTCTCCATTTCTCATTCCCAGGATGCTGATGATGATCAATTTCTCATTTTCGGATGCATCCACTTTTATTCCACTTCCTCATACCTGGAAAATTTTCAGTCCATTAACAAATATTTTGAGTCCTGCAAGTCACAGACACCAATGAGGAATCAGATCTATTTTTAAAATCCTTTGGTTTGGGGGAATTAAACACTTTGGAATATATTTCAAAATCTTGTCCTCTCTACCAACTTTTTGTATATTTGCTTGTTTATTTTTGTCTTGTGGGTGGTGGTAGGCTTCCAACCTCCTACTTGATAGAGATTAAATGTTTTTAAAGGGGCTTTGAGAAAAAAATGAGGAAAACTGGTAAGTTTCACCTTTATGGGAAGAGAAGGGTATTGGGGCACAGATTGTAGCTATCGGCTATGAAATGTACAACCGTACCAATGATGCCTACCCTCTGCTTCCTGTAAAACACAGCATAATAAAATCAGTTTTTGCAAAGAAGTGTCTTAGTAACGTAGAATTGTCAATGAGCAGCCCAGAGGTCTAAGAACTACCTGGAAATAAGAGGAATTGAAAGAATTGGAAGTTTTTAGTCTAAAGCTGAGAAGTTAGGGTAACATGTTAGATGTCTTAAATAACTACAAGGGCTATGAAGGGGAAGTTCAGCTTGTAGAGGTACAACATCCCAAGAAGTTTTGAATAGGCAGGTTCAGAATCAACCCAAGAACATCCTTCCCATCAACTGAATGGGTTGCCTTATACTTCAATATTTCCTTACCAAAATGTTTTAGCAGACGCTCAATAGCTACCTTACAGGAAAATTTTACAGAAGATTCCTGAAATAGATGCTTCATTAAATTACTGTAAAGCCCCTCTTATTCAAATATTATACACTCAACATAAAAAAGATGAAAACAACGTATAAAAGCAACATAGCAAGTACATTTAAACTTAGAGCTAAATCAGATGAAACATTCCTGTCCTTGCATTTTTTTACTCTACTTAATATCAAACATAAGGGTTTTTCCTCTCCCCACACTTCCACATTGCTGATCCATTTCCCTATTCTTATCGTAGATTTTCAGTCAATTTTAAAGGCATATTAAATAAAGGTAAGATAGATAATAGAAAACACACAAACAACAATAGTTTTAATGGAAAATTATTTGTCCGTCATATGACGAAGTCCAAAAGTAGGCATTTAGGTATGGGAGCTCCATGGTGTTGTCAAGGATCCAGGTATCTCACCCTTTCCCATTCTCAGTATGTGTATCTCACCTCATGGTGCAAAATAGACTTTGGAAATCTTGCCCTCATCCCAGAGAAGGAAGTGGGAAGGAGAGGAAAAAGCCACTAAACCCCCATTTTAAGTAGCTTTACTGAAATTCTTCTAAGACACTCTCACTATCTTATCAGCTAGACACAGATTCAAAAAAGGTTAGAAAATGAATCCTTTTATTTGGATAGTACTGGCCCAGTTAAAATTTAGCTTTATGTTACTCTGGGAGAAGGAGAGAACAGATACTGACAAGCAATTGGTAGTGTCTCCTGCAGAGGGTTTATGCATTATACAAAACAACATAAAGCTATTGTCTTGCTTCTATTTCCCCTGAAAAGTCAATCCACTTAAAGCAGAGCCCAAATTGTAGTAATGATGGGGGAGAGGGGTTGAATGGAATTTTACCTTGAAAAATGATACTAAGATTGTAAAAATACATCTATTTTGTTCTATATTTAATGAGATTTAGCTTAGAATACCAAATATACATAATTTTTTTCCAGAATGAGTTGTGATAATTACTTAATTTGATGTCTCTCTAATGAGAAAATAAAATAATCTAGTAACAGGGCATTTTTGTTTCCATTTGTCTTTTGCTACATGAGTATGGAGAGAATATTTGTGTGAGAATATATATCCTTTCCGTCAAGAGCCTCTTAGGTGTTTGATAGTCAACCGGTTTCTTATCAGAGCACTCAAACTCCAAATGCTTTACTTCAAAGTTTTTTTTTTCTTATTGGTCTACTTCCTTGAGTTGCTCCTTTGTCAGGGACTTTGGGGATGATATGATGAATTTTCCAACATAAATTAACTTGGTGAAATCTTATATCATTTGTAAGACTTGCAATCTCATTTTGCGATTGAGTTTTACTACCAGATGTTCACAATTTCCTATCTGAGGTTCATCCACAAATATTATGATAGATGTGTAGGGACAGACACAAATCTTTAACAGGGAAGCATGTTTAGATGGATACTAATATTAAAAGTGGACAGTTGGACAATTCATTGTGAATATTTTTGTGTCATGAAGATTCTTATTTCCATGGACAATCTTCTAAGTACAGAATTGTAAAGTTTTGAATAAGGAGGAATTTCTGGGCGTCTGTCTGTTGTGTTTGTTGTGTTTCTGTCCTGCATGTTGTACTTAATTTAGGAAATTAGGATGAGAAATAGATATGAGCTTTATGTAAATATTACTATATATTAAATGCTATGATACAAGTATTTTGCTTGCTATTTGATATAATCCTTACAACAAGCCTGTAGAATAAGATCTTAATTTCCATCTGTAAATCCAAAGACCTGGAAAATCTAATTTGCAAGTACCAATAATATGATAGAGCTCTCTTGTAAGTCCAGGACTATCTGACTCCAAAGTCTGTAGTCTTTACCCTAAAAATGTTATGCTTCAAGTTTTGATCAATGTGTTCCTATGGCTTGTCATCATTCATGTAAAGGACAGACAGCAAAGAATGCTTCTTTCTCATTAGCATGATATAAATCAGACTTGAAACTTCTGGGAAGGCAGAAGGCCTTTATATCCTTATGTGTTTCTCAGCACCTAGACATATAAATTAGGATGCTTTCAGCAGCAAGTGACCTGGACCAGCAACATCAGCATCACCTGGGGTCTTCTTAGAAATGCAGAACCACTACTTCTGTCCTGAACATGCTGAATCAGAGACTAGGGGTGCTGCCCAGCAGGCTATACCAGTCCTTCTGGTGATTCTGTTGAACATTAAAGTTTGAAAATGTTTTAGACAATAAGGAAATTCATTTTCTCACTAAATAGGAAGTACAAAAACAGGGCATCTCTGGGTAAAGCAGGATCAGGGCCAAGTTTGGCTTCACCATGACTCTTCCTTCTGTTCTTCCACAGGTTGGCTTTTCCTCTGACTGACCTACTCCACAGTCTCACTGCACAGAGGCAGAACTGGAGCCATCTCTTCCTGCGTCTTTTTCAAAGAGTGGAGATACCTTTGCCAGAAGTCCTCCCAATAGGCTTGTCCACCTGTTGCAAAGGCCAGAATCCTGCTACCTGAGCATGCTTTCAATTACCAGCAATAGTATGGGACCGACAAGGTTGGCTGAAACCAACCAAGGCCCACTCTCTGCCATTTGGCTCCTGAGAAAGCACACCTGAATCAAAGAGGTTCCCACTGAAAGAAAGCAGAGCAAAGAGGTAGCACTTGAATGTAAATAGTGCATAGGCTACCAAAAGTGGCACCTGCAGAGAGGAACACGGTTGCTCCATGTTGCAGCAAATTCTTTTACTCCATAAGAACTTCAATTTGGAATCTGCAAAGTGGTTTTAATATTCTAATTATTCTAATTTGTTAGCTTTTTAAAATTGCAGGTCAATGATAGCAAGCAAGAGATCACAACATTTTTACATTGTAGCAATTGTGGTCTGACATCTAAAATCAGCTAGGCATAATAACATATTAAAGAGTCCTTTACTAGCATTATTTAGTGATCTGTTTCATCTATTTCAACTAAATGCTCTATATTTTTATACCAGAGCTCTGACATAATTATAATTAAAAAGATACAAAACTAAGACTAAAATATATATTTTCCTTCTACAGTCTTTGTGCTTCTTCAAATGACAGGTGTTTCTTAAGAAAGGAAATTCTATTCATTGCTATCTTTATCTTTCTATAGCAAAAAACAAATGTTAAATAATGACTTTTTGAAAGAGAGAAAATCTGAAACTATGAACAGATTGCTTTTGATCAATGCTTTTCTGAACAACGCAGACAGTTGTTTGGAGACAGGTAGGAATACATCAAACATTTAATTTTTGCTTGATTCACACATGAAGCTATTAGTCGGGAAGATTAGTAATTACCAGATCCTCTACTCAATCAGACATGAATGCTGCATAGCTCTGCAATTGTTTAGCCGTAATATGGAACTGATCTCAGCAGATGTAGTAAACTGCAGTTCATATCCATAACAGTCTAAAAAATATTCACGCAGCCTGCATTTCATTGTAGTTCTGTACTCTGTCCCTCCTCAGCCCTCCCATTGCTTGAGTTTTTCAATTAAGTGCTTGCCTCATTTATATTCTACATCTGATCAAACACCAAAAAATGTGGATTAGTCACATTCCTACATAAATTTGAACATTATGTAACAAGAGTCCCTGCAGTTTGAGAACAAACCTCAATGTGATATTTTGGAAAGAGCCCTGGGCTGGAATACCAAAACTCTCTCTGGCTTCTATCCCCTACATTGCCACCAATATGCCTAATAATTTAGGGTGATTCATTCACTTTACACTTGTGGGCCTCAGATTTCAGTGGCAGAATTAGGAGGTTGGCATTCAATGTCTGTAAATTCCCTGTCAGTTTTACCGTCCTGATCAGACAAAGGATCAGAGGAGAGGCAGCTTGGTAGAGTGTAAAAAACCCTTCGGTTCACATCTCAGCACAGCTACTTATTAACTGTGTGACCTTGGGCAAATTATTTAAAACCTCTGAGAGTGTTTTCTCATGAGTAGAATAGAGATAATATCAACCTCACTCTCAGATTATGAGACTCAGAAAAATACACTGGAAGTAGCAGGTTTGATGCTGCAGTTGCTATTATAATTTAAATGGAGGAGAATTCCACCTTCCTTTTCCCTACTCTTCACTACTAAAATTCTTGAGGCAATAAAATAAAATCACCTGCAGGGCTTGAAAACACAGATTGTTGGGCCTGAGCTCCAGCGCTTCTGGTGCAGCGGCCGAGAACCTGGATTTTTTACATGCACACGGTCAATGTTACTGTTGCTCTGAGGACCACAGTTGATCAGCAGAGTTTGTGAAGCTTACAAAAGAACACAGGTTTCTAGATCTACCCCTGAAGTTCTGACTCAGTAAGCCTGGATGCATTCTGGGAACGTCTATTTGTAAGGCTCCCAAGGTGATTCTCATGTTTAGCCAATGGAACATCTATTCTAGCCAGTTCTAGCTCCAGTAGCAAAGCTGCCCGGTGGTTTTGTTGATGCAGCAATTTGCTCATGCAATTCTTAATCCTGCTAGGCCTCTTCTTCAATTTCATTGTCAAATATCATCATTCAGAGTCAACTCAACTTTTCTTGATTCATGGGAATGGCTCCTTGTTTTGATCCCTGGTATTATTAGGCATTAGAAGTCCTGATGTGTTACAATGCTGTGTTTATGCCTTTCAAGTATCTTTCTGCATCTTTTGTGTTGTTTGTTCTCCTTCACACCAGTTCTTCTCCATGACACACCTAATAAGATCTTCAGGGCCACAGTTGTTTTCTATGCAAAGAATGTTCTAGCTATAAAGACTTGCAAAGAATAGGTAATCAAGACAAAAATATTGAACTGCGGGGATTGGTGGCACACTCCTGTAATCCCAGTGACTTGGGAGGCTAAGGCAGGAGGGTTTTAAGTTTAAGGCCAGCCTCAGCAACTTAGCGAGACCCCAAGCAACTTAATAAGACCCTGTCTCAAACTAAAAAGATAAAAGGGGTAGGGATGTGGCTCAGTGGTGAGGCACCACTGGGTTCAATACCTGGTACAACAACAACAACAGAAAAAAGGTGAATGTTGAATTAAATGCAATCACACAGAAAACCTGTCCCCGCCACCTCCATCACTAAGTTATAAACCTGTGCTCCTCCTAAATGTTTCAGTAGCAATCACCAACATTTAGTAAGCTATCTTTGTGGACTTTCTGAGTGTGAGCCAAACACTTAGTCCATAGCAACTGGCTTACCTTGCTGAATGAGCTCGAGGCACCTTGCAATCACCAAGTCATCTTTTCCCCTTTTAAACTACCCCTTTAATTCAGAACAGCCACAGCCACCTTCAGCAGGTAGACAGAAATGAAGGCACCAGAAGAAAGGCCAATGAGGAGCAGCAAGAGGTTAGAAGCAGATGGAGGAGCCCTGTCTCCACTGAGTCAGCAAATCCTAAGCCCTGCAGTAGTGGCTCAGCAGCCCTGAATCCAGCCCCTTCACACAGGCTAACCAGACCACTCCTCAGGGAAAACAGCGGCCCCCACCCTTCTTTTAAATAGATTTTTAAAAGAGTAGTTTTAGCTTCATAGCAACATTGAAAGGAAGGGAAAGAGATTTCCCATACAGCCCCGGCCCCACAAGACCACAGCTGCCCTCATCATCTACCTTTCCCACCAGAGTGGTACATTTGTTACAGTTGATGAAGCTCCATTAACGTATCTTTATCTCGCAGCATCCACAGAGTACATTAGGGTTCATTCTTGATGTTGGACACAAGGACCTGTCTATATGATGACATGTATCCCTCACCAGGGTACTACACAGAGCATTTGCACTGCCCTAATCCTCCATGTCCCACCTATTCACCCGTCTCCTCCAAACGTTGTTTCTACAGAGTGTGAGCATGGGGACAAAATTCTAAACCAAGCGCAAGAAATTATGGGTTGATATCACTAATTACAGTAAGTGTGTGTCATTAAACCTTATGAGTCTATTTCCTTACTGACATACTGGCAAAAAAAAAAGAAAGAAAGAAAGGCAATATCCATTATTATGAAATCCAATGATATAATATCACCTGAAAAGGAGTTATTTCAGAAATGAACTACACAACATTTGAGGAATTCAACTGGTGCAGCCCTGTTAGGGGTAGTTTTAGAAGTGTGGAGGGGTTTGTCTTACCACAGAGATTGTAGATGTGCATGCTCTGGGAGGTATGCAGTTGACAGGGATCGGGGGTACTACATGTCCTGCAATGGGCAGGCAGTTCCACGTGATGATGAATTGTCCTGTCACGACTCAATTTTCAATTTGAGAAGCCAGATTGTCATAGTCTATGTGTATGTGTAGATCCTTACTTGATTTAACATGCAGACATCAAGGAATTTTGCAAAGTTGTAAAATGCATTGACTTTTCTAGGTGAAAATTTCTAGGTAGAACTGCCACACTAAAGAGGGGGAATGATGTTATTTGTCCTTGGTTTTGCACTGGAGATGGACTGCATTGGAATCAGCTAGGCATAGCTGGTCCTCTGCTCTTAACAATGTCAAGGACATTCTATTGAGCATCACTGAACTAGCTTCCTTTGTCCTCTAGTGTGTGTGCCCAGTAGTTATGGTGTGCTACAGTCATCTGAGGAAAGAACAGAGACAGCTTTCTCAAAGATAAGTCAGCAAAAGTTGTAGGAGGTAATCCTAAGGAAGAATAGTGCTGGCACAACTGGACCCTTAATTTGATATCTGCATGTGCATTTGTGCCTAGGGGCTTACTGAGAATACCACAGTGTCTTTTGTCAGCAACTCTGCTAAGTGCCAATTACTGCATTTATTCTAATATGGTTAAATCCTAGGCTGTGTTTAAAATATTATTATACTTTTAACCACCTATTGAGACAACTTTTCCCTCAAATGTGTCAATAGGCATGCTGAAAGGTGTTTGAACATTTGAGATTAAAGAGGTCTTAGGCCAAAATCAAGTCAGAGCCTGCTCACCTTACCCTACGCGCTAAGCATCTACAAACAGTAACTTGTTTACTTTTAACT
>PVKS010039732.1:0-17039 GCA_004027875.1 Aplodontia rufa | reverse complement strand
CTCAGTGTAGTTTTTTTTTTTTTCCTTTTGAAGATGGGTGCTTGTTGATCAAAGCAACAAAGAGCAAATATTTTAATTTAGGCTTCCTTTAGTTCTATAGATTTGTAGGGGAGGTTTCTGTCCTTCATGCTATAGTTTATAAAGCACCTGTTTCCCAACTTGGAAAAGCACTCTTTCCCTTAAGTTTGAAGGCCACAGCATCACATAAGTAACAAAAGTCAACCCCAGCTAAACCTGCCTCTCTGAGGATGTTTCTTTCTGGGTGTCCATCATCTAACAGGCATGTTTTATTGAACAACTACCATGCTAGGGCCCTGTGTGATGGAATCTGTCCGGCAGGCTAAAGGACTACAGTAAGGTCTCCTGAACTGGAACTAGATTACAAAGGGATGCTACACTGAGATCTAGAGACTAAATGGGAATTGTGTTGGTAATGAGAAAAGAAGAACAGAACTGTAAGACCAGGAAAGGGATTCACCAGCATGGGTAGAGGAGCATGCAAAAGAGAAGTAGCTAAGAGGGGCAGACATCACCTGGGAACAAATGTCTAGAAGGACATACAAGTATAGTTGGATTTAACCAAAAAGTAATTAGAAGCCACTGGAGGTTTTTAAATAGAGGACCGGATTTGCATTTTAGAAGGATCGTGGTGCTTGTAGTGACCACTGATGGAAAGGAACAAGGCCAAAGGTAGGGAAAGAAATTAGGCCAGGAGGGCAGCCTGGCCATGCTGGATGGGAGTCCGCTGTCTCCAGAACGTAAGCTCCAGCAGGCCGGAGATCTCAGCCGGGTTTGTAGACTGTACCTCAAGTGCCTAGGACAGCATCTGGCACACAGTAGTTGAATTTTTATTGAACTAATTAACATGCTGGCCTCGAGTTAGGCAAGAGGGGATCAAAGAATAGTGCAGATGAGGAGAAAAATTAGGAAGTACAGTGGATAGGTCTTGTTCATCTCTTTAAAAGCCTTCTTAAAAATCTCTTTATTGATTCACTCATCTGTACATTCCTTTCTGTAATAAGTCTGTTTGATTCAACATAAGATATCTATGAATTCCTCCCCTCCAAATGCTCATTTTTAAGTGTCCAATTCAATAATTTTTAGTGACTGCATAGAGGTTTTCAGCCATCTCATCCTCCAGCTTTAGGATGTTTTCATCATCCCCAAAAGTTCTCCCACCCCTATCCTGTCTCTACTGCCAGTCCCAGGCCATCACAGATTTGCCTTTTCTAAATATTTCAAATAAATAGAAAAAGAAATAGAATTGTACAATATGTAATCATTTGTGCTTGGCTTCTTTCACTAGGTGCATTTTTGTTTTTGAGATTCATCCATGTTGTAGCAGGTTTCTACACTTTCTTGTATGTGTGTGTGTGCGTGTGTGTGTGCGTGTGCGTGTATGTGTGTGTGGGGGGGTACTGGGGTGTGAACCTAGGGCCTTGTGAATGCGCTCTACCACTGAACTATCTCCCCAGCTCTAGTTCATTCCTTTTTATTGTCAAGCAGTAATCTATTGCATACATATAGAACATTTTGTTTATTCATTTACTAGTCTATAGACATTTGTCTCCACCTAACAAAGTTAGGCTCATTTTTGAGAAACCTTTGTTTAAAATTTATTTCTCAAGCATAATAAAAGCAATTCTCTATAACACAGGCTCGTCTCTATATAAATCTGGTCAAAGAAGAAATTCATATAACATAACAAATACTCATTTTAGTTTGCATAACAATTATAATATGATATTTTCTCAGCATTTCCTTGTTCAAAGATCGCAGTGAAGTAAACATAGCATGTCTCATCTTAACCATGTGTAAATGTCCTTGTTCAGTGGCGTTAAGTGTATTCCCATTGTGCTACCATTACCACCATCCAGACACAGAACTTTCATCTTGCAAAACTGAAATTCTGTACCCATTAAGTAATCTTCTAATTCCTCTACTCCAAGTCCCTGCCAACCACTATTAAACTTTTTCTATGAATTTGACTACTTTATGTACTTTGTATATGTGGAATCATAGTGTTTGCCCTTGGGTGACTGGCTTATTTCATTTAGCATAATGTCCTTAAGTTTCATCCATGCTGAGGCCTGGAACAGGATTTCAATCCAGTTTAAGGTTGAATAATAGGCCACTATATGTCTATACCACATTTTGTTTACCTACTCACTCATCCAAAGACATGTATATTGCCTCTACCTTTTGGCTGTTATGAATAATGCTGCTATGAACATGGTGTACCAATATCTTTTCAAGTTATTGCTTGCTTAGCATTTCCTTTTTGGAAATTAAAAGATGAAGGAGTTAACAAATCTTTCTCATACTTCATTTTGATAAGCTGTAATACATGACGCCTCTGGATAACAGGTAATTACGTGACCAGTCCAAGACTGAACCTGCCAAGTTCCAGCAGCACTGAATGAGGTCAGCACTTTCTCCATGTTTAAGAGATACTGGGTGCCACTGGACTGTCCTTAAACTCTAGACCTACAATGTAAAAACTACACCTGCTTGAAGAACACTGAACCACATATACCTAAAGCAGTCAAGTTCACAGAAAAAGAAAGTATAGCAGTGGGCTTGGATGGCGGTATTGGAGAATTAATTAATAGGTGCAGAATTTCAGTTTTTCAAGATGAAAAAGTTCTGTGGATGGGTGGTGGTGACAGTTTAACTGAACAGGAACAAATGAATTCTTCAACCCAAAAATTTCCTCATAGAATTCTCCTTTCCAAGCTGTAATCTGTACGGTCTGGAAAGTGACCCAGTTCTGTTTGGTTTGGTGATAAACATGTCCAGCTGGAACTTCTTAATGCACTTAAATTCTTCTGTAGTAGGCCAGGTCAAGCAGGTCAGCATTGACATGAGGAATTTCCCAGGACAGCACTTATCTGGGAATGAAGGTATGACATGGGGTCAGGATGTCACACCTGATGGTAGAGAGAAAGATTAGGCACACGCCAGCAAGAGTAGGGAAACATTATAAATTCTGTGTTACAAAGGAAAGATGAAAGGATGGTCCAAGCTTCATTATCTTGTATCCATTCCTTAAAAAAATTGCTGCTCTCCACAGATGGACAAGCAGGCAGCTCGTGGAAAATGCCAGAACAGGGAAATGTTTCCATTCTATCAGGTTTAGGAGAGACTGATAAGATACGCCAGGAATGAAGTTAATAAAACCAACAATTTTCAATAGCCATAAACATCAGACGACACTGCTCAATTGTGGAGGGAGATGTGGCAAAAAGAAGACAAAATCACGGAACACCCCAGCACTCCAGGCGAGGGTATGGGCCTCATTGGGGCAGGAAGGCTATGTAGACCTGAGCCTTCCTAGCACCAGCTCTCCTTCAGATGGTGGGTTCTTTTGACAAGTCCTCCTCCTAGGCCCTGGGTGCTCCAGGAATGCCATAGCTTCCTGTGCACCTTCCCAGATGCCCCACCCGTGATTGGTATGGAGGGCAGGTCAAGAAATTAAACACAGGCTAGCTATCAATGGCAGGGAGATAGGAGATATAAAAAACCCCTGGATCCCAGCCAGGCCACACTGCCTGAGTAAGTTCCTCATAGGCAGAACTGTTGTCAAGTTGAAGTGATTCTACTATTTGAGGCCCAAGGCAGAGGATAATTATAACTCAAGGATATAGGAGGTCTTGGAACTATTTTGTACGCAAAATCCACCCCACCTCTTTTTGTACGGCATTGGCAGCTGTGGAAACCCAGGTAAGAACTATATAAAGCCTACAAATCCTTAGGAGCAGTCAGGGAATCTTTCCATGGTTGTCTGAGGCTCATCTGAATCACCTAGGAAGCCTTTAAAACCAAGGCCCCAGACAGGCCTGTGGGTGGGGGAATGGCGGTTGTTTTTAGTATTATGGAGTTCCAGTTTTGCAAGGTGAGCAAGTTCTGGAGATTCATTCATAAAGCACAACAATTTGAATATACCTAATATTACTGAATTGTATATTTAAAATTGGTTAAGATGGGAAATTTAATGTTATATTTTTTTACCACAATAAAACAGAACAACCACAACAAAAGCAAAAACTCCAAAGGCTAAGAACCAAGTTTAAACCAAATGAGTTATAATTCCTGGGGATGGATTTGGGGCATTATCATCATCATCGTCATCATTTTAATACTAATGCAGGCATTGCTATTTTTAAAAATCCCCATATCATTCCTATATGCAGCTAAAAAGACCAGATTGTCTGAGAATCACAACTATCAGCCAACTATCGATTCTGGTTGCAAAAACTCAAGAATTATCAATTGAGAAGGACTGTGTACATATCAAATGGCTACACAGAATTTCCTCCAAAGAAATACCAAAGAAATACCAAAAAATAAAGCATTTCCAAGTAAGGCTCCTTCAAAGAAATAAGATCTTTAGATGAGAGGGTGAGAGGGTGTTGTTGTTTTTTTTTTACTCCAGTGCTGAGTATTGAACCCAGAGCCTCATGCATGCTAGAAAAAAGCTCTATCATGGAGCTACAGGATCTCACTAAGTTGACCAAGTCAATCTTAAATTTATGATCTTCCTTCCTTAGACTCCTGAGTAGTTGGGATTACAAGTGTATATCACCATGCCGGGCTAGAAAGTGGATTTTCTAAATAAACTTTTTGACTCTATAGATATCAAATATTTTCTTTACTTAAAAAAAAAATTTTTTTTTGATGAGTAAGCTAGCCCATGAGAAAAAGGGTATTTTTGAAATCATATGAATGCTGACAGCTACAAGGAACCCATGTGGTAACTGACCAGGGAACTACAAAGCATTCTTTCTTCCCATGAAGTCAGGAAGTAGCACACCCACTTTGAAAATCTGGCTTATTATCTTCAACTGCCAGGTAATGAGAGCCAAACATATTTGGTGTGTGTAGGCCAGATAAGAAACTTTAAACAGTCAGGAAAAGCGTCCCAAAGCTGCTGCTTGGGGAAGGCAGGTATCATGACTCAAATTCCTACAGAGACAGAGAAGGCAAGGGGGTAGGGAGTAGACCACATGGGACTGTGGCCCCCTGAAGTACCTTCATTCTTTCAAATAGGACCCTCCAACTGTGTCATTGAGGATGGAAAGTGGGTATTCTCAACTTCTCAGAAAGAAAAGCTGGACATCGGAACTTATATGTGAAATTTTCCAATTTTTAAATATTAGAAATTAATTCAATTTAAAAAACAACAATCAGTGATGGAGCATTTGCCTGGCGTGCATGAGAACCTGGGTTCGATCCCTAGCAGTGCAAAAAAAGAAAAAAAAAAGTGAATTTTTGAGCTGGGTATGGTGATGCATGTCTGTAATTTCAGCTATTAGAGAAACTGAGGCAGGAGGGTCACTTGAACCCAGGAGTTCAAGGCCAGTCTGAGAAACAACAAGACCTATCTCAATGACAACAACAACAGTAACTACAAAACCCCCAAACAAATCAAAAACCCAACAATCTGTGGACTGAACAAACCAAAGCTTCAGGAGAGATTGGCTGGTTTGCAACTGGTATTCTGCTATAAAGAAACAAACTGGGGGCTGGAGCGGTGGCTCAGCAGGTTACAGCGCTTGCCCTGCATGTGTGAGTACGCAGGTTCAAACCCCAGCACCATGTACACAATGAAGTGTCCGAGCAATGAAGGAAAAACTAAATGAAATTTATTCTCTCTCTCTCTGTCTCTTTCTCTTAAAAAAGAAAAAAAAAAAAAAAAAAGGAGGAGAAGGAGGAGGAGGAGGAAAAAACAAATTGGAACCTGGATTCTAGTCACGACTTGACAACTTGTATGATTTTGCCATTTCTCTGGAATGCATCTTAATAAATGGGGGGGGGCTCATGAAGAGTATCTGAAAGGTCAAGTCAGTGATTCTTTTGTTCTCTCAGTGGGAAATGCAGGATCCCCAGTCCAGTAAGATTCCATGCACACAACTGAGTGCAGAAGTGAGACTCCTGAGATCTTACATCTAAGCATAAGCATGTTGGATTCCACTGTCTCCTTCCTTCCCAGTTGGTTTCAAACTGATAAAAGGTTTATTTTTTCATTTGGAAATGGATTTTATCAGCTTAAATATTTTGGGTTTGGATCTGAGAAAGATACTATAATCTATGCATGATTTTCAATAAATGTTTTCTAGATTGTCAGACATTTGTAGGAGGATTTATCAACAAATCTCATCTCCTTTTAGGATCAGACCCTCCTCTAATATAAGGCTTCACAGAGTGTAGTAGACAGTGTTCTAGCCACGAATCTAGAGCTATGACCCTAGGCTTATACCAACTTTAGTTAACTCTGTGAATTAATTTCTCTGATCCTTACTTGGGCTACAAGGATATTCAGACTTTTTAACATTAAATTATATTATTATAATTACCTAATTAAAGTTTTAGTTTTCAGTTCTGCATCTAGTTGTAGGAGACACAAGGAAATGACAAAAATCAAGTTGGCCAAACCATTTTACCTTATGTCTAATTTTCCTAGTCTTAGCATTGCTAGTTAATCTGATCATATTGGATGAACTGTTAACATTCAATGTTAATGAAGTACTTGGATGTCCTTAAATGCAGAAATTATATTAAGGCAGAGAACACAAATGATAAGAGATAATTACTGAAACCATAGAGGGCAAGATTCATTGGAGGAAAATATATATTTCTCCCTCCCTTGGGTTAAGAGTCACTAACCCAAAGATCTGAAATCTGAAATATTTCAAAATCTGATTCTTTCTGAACACCAACATGACACTGTAAGTGGAAAATTCCATACCTGACCTCACAGTGAAAGGATAGTATACTGAAAATATTGTATAACATGACCTTCAGGTTGTAGATATGATGTATACATGAAACATAAGGGAATTTTGAGTGTAGACCTGGGTCCCATACCCAAGATATCTCATTATAGGTAGGCTGATATTCCAAAAACTGATAAAGTTTGAAATGTGAAACACTTCTGGTCCCAATCATTTTAGATAGGAGATATTCAATCTGCATGCACACTCTCAAGCTTTGAAAGCAACGGACGAGGGAAAGTGATGCTGGTTTTAAAGCTTCACCATGCATGGCCACGGTAGGCAGAATTCTAAAGATGGCCCCAGGACTTCTTGTCTCATGGTTATTTAATCAAACATCAATTTATATATTACTGGAAAGGGAAATTTCAGACAGAATTAAAATCCCAAGTCAATGGATTTTAAGACATAGACATTATCCAGGTAGGTTTGACCCAACTAGTTGTTGTTGTTGTTTTTAAATGTTTCTTTCTCTTTCCTTTTTTTTTTTTTAAGAGAGAGGTACAGTGAGAGAGAGAGAGAGAGAGAGAGAGAGAGAGAGAGAGAGAGGGAATCAATTTTTATTGAGTTTTTCACTTGGCTTTCATTGCCCTGACACTTAGTTGTGTATGTGGGTTGCTAGGCTTTGAACCCGTGTACTTGTGCATGCTGGGCAAGCGCTGTAACTGCTGAGCCACCGCTCCAGCCCTGACTCAAGTAGTTATACATTTTAAAAGCAGAGTTTATATTTTCTGGCTGACAGCAGAAGTCAGACAGGTTCAAAGCAAGAGAAGGATTCAATGCATTTTGAGGGCTTGTGAATAGAAAGGTCCACAGGAGACAGAATGCAGGCCACCCCTGGGGGCGCAGAGTGGCCCTCCGTGACAGCCAGTAAAGAAACAGAGATTTCAACCATGATAAACTGAATAACAAGGAGCTTGACAGAGGTAGGAAGTGGATTCTTCCCAAACCTCCTGAGAGGAGCCCATCTGTCTACACTTTGATTTCAGTCTCATGAGAACCTGAGCAGAGAACCCAACAGAGAACCCAACTGAGCCATGTATGAGTTCTGATTTATGGAACCATGAGCTAATTTATGCAGGTTTAAGTGCTAAATCTGTGGTGATTGTTTATGTAGCAATAGAAAATGAATGCAGCTGCTAACACTGAGTGCTGGGAAGGTTGTGGGACAACTGAAAGTGGTTGTGAGATGGTCCCATCACTTTGAATGTTGGTATGAAAGTTTCTTATAACGTCAAACATACTTCTATCCTTTGGTCCCATATTTCATCTTAGGTATTTACCCAAGAGAAATGAAAACACATGCCATAAAAAGACTTGTTTATTAATATCCATAGCAGCTTTATTCATAACAGCCCCAAATTGGACACAATCCATGTGTCTATCAACAGGAGAATGGATAAACAATGAACTACAAACACAAGCAACATGGGTAAAGTTCAAAATGTTCAAATACCAACAGAAAAGACTATTTCTATGGTGAAATAAATCAGAATAATGGATGCCTGGGGGTGGTAGATTGGGAAGGGTGCAAAGAAACTTTTGGGGATGATAAAAATGGTCACATTTTGTTAGGGATGTAGATTACATAGGTGCATATATTTGTCAGGACTCACAGACTATAATAGTAAGATTCACACATTTCTATTTGTAAATTATCTCAGTAAA
This sequence comes from Aplodontia rufa, assembly GCA_004027875.1. Lineage (NCBI taxonomy): Eukaryota > Metazoa > Chordata > Mammalia > Rodentia > Aplodontiidae > Aplodontia > Aplodontia rufa. The sequence continues at coordinate 8,598 of PVKS010039732.1, read as the reverse complement.
AATGTACCTTAAATTAAAAAGTAATTCAACCCATTACTAAAAGACCAGTTGTCACTGAGGTGTTAATGACTCTGTCCTAGGGACATCCATTTTAAAACACACAAGGTAACAAACAGGGTACAGCACCCTAAGCATCTGAGAGACAGATTTTTGGGCAGTGAGACCTCCCCAGAGGACCTAAAACCACCCCCTACAATGAGTCAGATAGTCCTACAAAGGACTGCTACGGATTTATTTCAAGCCCAAGTACAAAATGCTAACAGATGAAAGGCAAAGATGCCCACAGTACTGAAGCTTCCTGGACAAGAAGGGTTCGGGACAGGAGCAGGGTACACAGAGATGGGCAGTGGCCTATGTGCCACAGATGGGGAAGGGGAGCTTAACACTCTCAGATCTGGTAGCTGAGGGACCACAGCCAGCAGCAGGGCCCACCGTATGATACACCGCATCCTGAGCACAGCCTCACTCTTGGTTCCTTTAGCAGTAACACATTGAGAAACACATGCATTTTGGACAGGTTGCTTCAGTTACAAGGAACTCATCTTTCTTTCTTCTTGTCTTTTTTTTTTTCTTTTTCTTTTTGTGGTGCTAGGGATAAAACTCAGGACCTCATGTGTTCAAAGAACATGCTGTAACATTGAGCTCCATCGCCAGCCCCCTACATGTTTTCCAACTTTGTAAAAGAGGCTTCTTGCTCAAAGTCCATTCCAGCTTCACTGGATTCCTCTAACTTTCCCCTGGTGCTCATGTAGCATGTTGTTTCAAACAGAGTCAACAGTTCTACGACTGTTAAGATCTCTGCCTAACAGTGGTTCTAAACCCAAAAGACCACTGTTAGATTATAAAACGTGGGCTCCTCTTCTTCCAAAGGAGCCCAAATGACGAGATGGAGGGGGAGTAAAGAACCCAGAGTTGGGTGGCCTGCTCACTTGCAAGGTGTCTTGGTCAGCTATTGGCTTCTGTTCTCAGAAAGATCTGCCCATATATGGGGGGGGGTGATGTATGGGGGCCTCTCCACACAAGGCCGGAAAGTTCACAAGGGGAAGCTGTCACTAGGGAGAGGAGAAGGGCTGAAGGATGGGCCTTGGGTGTTTACAGGGAGAGTTAAAATAAGACAATTTCATAAGACTGCACACTGAAACCAAGCTTTCCCAGTAAGTGAATAACCAAGAAGAAAGAATGCAACCTGAATGAGGTTCTCTTTTAGATGAGTAATTTTTTTCTTTTGGTTTGTTTAATCATAACAATGATTCCAGAAAGCTTTACCAGTGAATCAGTAATGTGTTAGTTATAAATGGAATGGAATTAGTAATAGAATTAGTAATAAATTCTCTAATTGTTTTCCAAAAAAAGATTTACTATGAAATGACACAAAGTGAAATTGAATCCCTGGGTTTTGTTTTGGTACGTAAGTGTGAGGTATCTGATGCGTCAGATTTGCCATCTACTTGGTTTCGATATTGAGAAATGTTTGATATTTTGGCTTTGAACTGAACTGAGACTTTTCACCTGTTTTTCCATCCCCAACCATTACTTACATCCTAACACACACACACACACACACACACACACACACAGAAGAGGGGATATTGGAAGGGGGTTCCCATAGCATCTTGCAGTAATGACTGACTCAACAGCACACTATTTCAAGTCATTGTTCCTGTATTGTATCCCTCACTTGACAAAGAGATCTTTGAAGACACGATAGAGTTTGTCATGATTATGTTACATTCTTAATGTTTCAGAGTACATGACACATAGTACGTGAAAATACGTGATTTCAGTCTTGCTATTTCCTGTTATGCTGTATATGGAAATGTAAAGCAGCATGGAGCATCGTTTTTACTCATTTTTGCTCATTCCTCAGTCTCATATCCAGTCACAGAACCTTCGCTTTAATCCCCCATCTTTAAAACCTCTCCCCAGGGCTCTTCCAAAAATGATGCTGGAGTTTTTAATAATGACTCAGTAAATTCCAGCTAGGGCAGTGAAAATAAGTCACTTAGACTTGAGGTTTGAAAACCTCATAGTCTAGGGAATGCTAAGCAGATATGACCTGTAATTCCCCAACTTTTTAAACAATTGTTGTGGGATTATGATACTTATTATAAAATGCATAGATGTCTTTGGTAACCACAGAGCAGATATTGCCATCAGCTTCACTTTGTCAGTATGGAAAAGGTTCAGAAGTGAAGCGATTTGCCCTGGTTCACGTATTCAGTAGCATATCTGGATCCCAAAACAATGGCTACCCCTCAGTCCAATGAGTGCATGGAACTCTACTGAGAGATCTGGTTCCAGATCTGTCCCACCTATCCTGGGAACACCAGGGACACTGATCTTAGAACAAATATGGTTGGGAAGGGTGCCGAAACCAGCTCAATGATCAGGGGACCATGAATTCACTGACCACTAGCTTGATTTACTTGTTGGTCCTAGAGGTAGTTTGTCCAGTTTCTGTCTCTGTATTGGGAAACCCAATAGTCAAAGAGTAGAGAGGCAAGTTTCTTCTATAATTAGCGCAATAGGCCAATGGATGTCACTGTTGCACCATAGAAACAACCAACTCCAAGGCAACCTTGCACAAATACACACTGTTTAAGAGAATAGAGCACACACTCTGAACCAAAAGGAAATGATTCTAAATGAGACTAATTGATATTCCTTTTTTTTTAAAATTTTTAGAGCTGGTAATGAGCAGACAAATTTAGGACAAGTTAAGGCAAACAGCTTTGAACATAGCAATAGGTATAAATGAATGTATATGTCATTTATCAGGAGAAAAGGTCACAACATGAATCAAACCAGGTCCTTTGACTTTATGTATTGTGTTCCTTCCACTCAGAGACTGCCTTTCATGGTAAGCTAAAGTTTAAAATTATAAGTATATACACAGTGTATATGCTGATAGAGTTAGATCTCTCATCGTTTCAATGGCCCTGCATTAATGTTCCAAAAAGAACTTCTAATTTTCAACCTAGTATAATAATCAAAGGACCTACTATGTTCCAGGAACTGCATTAGACATTTCATAACTCTTTAAGTAAGCATCATTTCCATTTTCATAGAAGGAAACTGAGGTCCAGCAAGAACAAGTGACAGTTCCATTAACAGCTGACAAGGACAACAAAGGACACAACACTAGGACACAAATCTACATCTGCTGGTCTGAAAAGCCCCTGCACTTTAGATGTTCTCCAAGTCAGTTCAAGATTCTTTGACAGTCCACTGTGTGTCCTTCACTGAACACACCACAATGAATACAAACCATCTTTGTATTCCCAAAGAAACTCTGAGTTGTTTTGTAGACAGCTATGTTACAACAGAGAAGTGCTCTTCCCAGGTTCTAAGCAGCACAGTGAGAGGCCAGAAAGGGCTAGGAGGAAATAACCTCGAAATTGAGATCTAGAAAGTGAATAAAATATGGCAGGCAAAGGGAAATATAGTACAAGGATGTTTATCCTGGAGAAATTTCTCACATCTAGACAAGAAGCGGAAGATTATTATTACTTGTGATTTAACTTTAGAGATCTTTTTAAAAAGAATAATGTATTTCTTTTGGGCTGGAGAGGTGGCTCAGCAGTAGAGCACTTGCCTGGCACATATGAGGACCCTGATTTGTACCCCAGAACCACATACACAACTAAGTGTTGGAAAAACTAAAACCAGATGAAAAAGAAATAAAATTGATATTCTCTCTCCCTCTTACAAAAATCTATTTCTTTTAAATTGCATTGAATATGAACAGTGTTACTAAAATAACCTATGGCTCAGCAACAATTTCTAAAGAGAACCATAGAACCAGGCTCTGCTGGGGATGGAGAGGCAGGCCCGGCCCTGGCAATAGTGACAGGGCTCTGGTTCCACAGATGCACAAGAAGTGCTTCCATGGGATTCCTTGAGTTGGAATCCAAGCAGGAACAGCAGGAATGAGGAATGAGGAACTAGCTGCTGGCTCTCCTGGTATGCTCACTCTGCCTGTGACCCTGATCACCAGACCACAGAATATTGATTCTGTATGGTAAGAACAGGCCGCTGCAAGAGTGGTCCACATGAGTCTTCAATTTCATGAATGCAAAGCTCTGACCGTTTTCAGTTTTGGTTCCAAACCTTACATATAAAGATAACAGATGTGAGCAGCCATAGTAACTGGAGGGTTATGAATCTTCTTCCATCCAGCTGAGAACTTTCTCTCCCTGGCAGTGGGAAGGAAGGTGATCCTCAGAGACAAATTCCAGTGACATTCCCTGTCAATCCTTACAGGCCTTTAGAGCCACCACAGGTCACAGGCTATAATCATTCTTGAATTTTCTGACGATGAGAGCTGTCATGACTGTCAGGCGGGCTTAACTGGCCTTTTGGGACACTTTCTTAAATTATAAGTAAATTAGGCCACTAATCCTGCACTGTTGTATCTTGGTTTTTCTAGGAGCTTTGAAGTTTAAATTTGGAGACGGAAAGGTTAAGGGAGCAACCGCTGAGAGAAATAACGCAGGAATTTCTTTGTGTTTCTCTTAACAACATCCATAAGTTTCCACCTTTAGCCCAGTGACTTTCTTCCTCTTTTTCCTGCCGAATGGTCATTCTTAGTCTTAGTCACATTTAATATTTTTGGATAGAAATGACAACAGGATTGAAGGTTTTCTTATTGGTGCAAAATTTAATGTTAAAGTTAAAAATAATATAAATTACTGAATCCTTAAACTAGCATTTGTTATAACTATGTTCTTGGCTCTACATATAAAGAACATTTAACAAAGAAGCAAAATAATGGACTAGGGGGCCTCAGGACTTCACTTGTAAGTGTAGGAACCAGAGAAGACACTAAAGCTATGGCTCAGGCGGGTGATATTTGCATGCAATACTTACTAAGCTATTTATCGTCCCATTCATGCAAAATGTATGACAGTGATATGCAAATATATCAGTATAATTTTCATTGTAACAATTCCTCCCTTCAATAAATACTGAACACCAGGGCTGGAGCAGGGGCTCAGTTGTGGCACTTGCCTGGCATGTGCAAGGATGCAGGCCCTCTCACAACCAAGAACTACCCAGTCCAAAATGTTAATGGTGCCAAGGTTGAAAAATCCTGTTTTAGAGCAGGGTCTGGCACATGGAAGACCTCAATATAGGATTCCAAACCCTGGCAGCTTAGTGGACTAGTGACAGAAATGACAATTAGACTCAAGAGAAATCATATAATTGTATGGAATACCATTTAAGTTTATTGACCAATTTGCATAATATTAGCTCATTTCATAGCATCATATCTAAGGGCATTCAGTCTTAAACTTTTCTTTTTCCAGCACATGCTAGGCAAGCATTCTACCACCAAGATACATTCCCAGCCCTTTTTATTTTATTTTGAGATGTGGTCTTGCTAAGTTGGCAAGGCTGGCCTCAAACTTGTGATCCTTCTGCCCCAATCACCCAAGTAACTAGAATTATAGGGGTGTAACACATCATTCAGCTTTGTCTTACTTTTAAAGTCAAACTTCAAATAAAGCAAAAGTCCTACACGGGATCAACGGAATATGATGCATGAACCTTTCCTCCCAATCCTCTCTCAGCATTGTGTGTGTGTGTGTGTGTGTGTGTGTGTATGTATTTGCTTCATGCCTACATTCCTGTACAGTTAAATGCCTATATCATATGGGTAAACATATATTAGCTCATCAATTGATGTTGTTGGGTTTTTAAAACATATGCAGAAAGACTCACATGTGTCTTGTACCCTGCATGAACTGATAACCCTCTGCAGGATGGCCTGGCTTCCCTGGGATCATAGGGAAATGTAAAGATTAAAACTGTTAAGCTGTCAGAGAAGTTTATTGGCCTTCTGACATGCACAGATAAGGCAGAAACCTGCAGCATGGGACACAGGCTGACCTGCTTCTCAGGGACTTCATAGTCACATCAACTATGAGTAACCTGTAATGCCTATTTGTATGGGGCAATTCTTTTCATCTATGCATATTCAATCTCTTGATATTTGGAGCAGAGTGTGTGGTGAAAGAGGCTGCCTAGAGGTATCAAAATCAGGACACAAGTTCTAAAGTCACCACGGTGACCTATGCCTATTATTCAGCTGTATGAACCCCTGTCTGAACTTTGAGGCAAATTTATGATCAGTGTCTCCTGGTTATCGTTAGCTTCTCTCTCTGTTGCCTTCTTATCAGTCCAGATGTCTTTGACTTTTGAGAAGAGTCATCTTTCTTGTCTCAGAACCTCATTTCTCTTTAGCTTGCTGAAATTATTAAACTTCCAAAACTTATGGCCAACACCAATTAAGTTTGCTTCTGCTTAATACACATGGGCACAAAAATGACTGTGCACTTTTTTGATGTTATTTTGTGATTGAATTTAACACTTTACTTTTCCCAGAATGCTTAATTCATCCTTCAGATTCCAAGCTTAGATGAGACATTCTGGGTTTCTTTAGATATCTTTGAGTCCTAGTATAAATAGGAATGAACAGTTTTATGCTAGAAAACCTTTTCAGTTCCAAAATAATAGGGTTAGCCACCACTAAAACCACAACTAGGTGGAGGTTTGAGGGCAACAAAGTTGAATAATGTGAAGCTTCCTTTGCCAGGGCCCTGATTTGCTGGACTGCTAACCAATGTTCAAAAGTGATGATTTTTGATGGAGAATTTACTGTCAGCCTCATCACTGATAAAGATATCTTGAGGGAGTTAAAACAAATTTATAAAGAATGGGCTTCTGCTAGTTATGTTCTTTGGCTTAGACAATTAATTCATTTATAATTTAAATAGAAAACACAGCACTAGCTTGCTTTTGGGTTTCCTGATTGCTTGTCAATCATCTGCTCAACTGTCTTGGAAGTGGTGAAGGCACTCCCACTAAGTGTGGCAGGAAGCCTAGCCCCTGCCAAGCCCACTAGCTCCCTGGCTTCTTCCTTGTTGTTGGATAGTGCTATGAACTAAATGTTTGTGTCCCGCCAAATGTATATGTTGAAATCCTAATTCCCACTATTAGGAGTATTGGGAGATAGGAGGCTCTATGAAGTAATTAAGGTTAAATGAAGTCAGAAAGGTGGGGTCCTGATCAAACAAGATTGGTGTCCTATAAGAAGAGACACTAGGGCTAAGGAGGTTGTGCAGTGGTAGGTACTTGCTTAGGATGCACAAGGTCCTGGGTTTGACACTCAGCACTGCAAAAACGAAAAGAAAAAGAAAAAGACACCAGGGGGTTCATTTTCTATCTCTCCCTTGGGTAGGCAAAGCCATGGAAGGACACAGTGAGAAGGAGTCATCTGAAAGCCAGAAAGACAGCTCTCACAAGAAATAAATCCTGCTGGAACCTTGACCTTGGACTTTGCAGCCTCCAGAACTATGAGAGAAAACAATTTCTGTTGTTTAAACCACACAGTTGGTAGTTTTTTGTTATGCTGCCCAAGTAGACTAATGCAGGTGGTTATAATGAACTTTAAGGAATGTACAACCTAACAGTGTTATAATAGTCACAATCACAGTGATCACACAACCATTTTTCACAATGTACATCACAGGTCATCCAAATGCTAGATTTCAATCTAGAATTATTTTGAGTCAGTATTTTGTGTCAATATGATACACACATACAAATAAGTCCTATTTGCACTATTTTTTTAAACTATTGCTCTTCCAATATTTTTCTAGATCATTTAATTTAGGAAGAAAACTAGTTGATCTTTTATGATAATATCTCACATTTCTGTAACACATTCTCCCCAGAAAGTTCAAAGGATTTTGCTTAAAACTTCTCACTGGTTTCGATTGAAGTTCCAGGATCTAGGCAAAAGGCTAATTCCATTGCTCCATTCTTCATTAAAAATCATTTTGCTTTTTCCTGGTATTTGATGAGAGAAGCTGCTCTTTGATTTGGGGAATCTGTTTAAAACTGACTTTGTTCTTTTTTAATCCCAGCTGCTCCAGGCATCATTATCTCCTTTTAATAGAAGTTTCAATTTCCTTTTATCCCTCTGAGCATGGGTTCCAATATCCTCAAAGCAGCACCTTTTAATTGGCCAGAAAAAGGTTGCCCTTCTAAGAAGAAACCATATCACAAGTTTCACAAAGTCAACGTGGGTCTTTGAGATCAGAAGGGGATGGTTGTTGGAGGTGGATTTGTCCCCCAGCAAAATGTTTAAGTAGCTAGCTGGTGGTATGTGATTACATTTCAACATAATTACTATATAATTACACATATCCAGTCTTATCCAACACATTCCCTGCTTTAATTAGTTAACCTTTATTTAAAATTCATTTGTCTTTGAGATTTTGTCCTCCTTTTCTTATGTAGCCAATTGGCCGAAGCACACTGTTAATTTTAACAGTGGTTTCCTTATATGTAATAATTTTTCCGTTATACTCTCCAACACAGACCCCCCCAAGCATATGCTGTTTAGAAAATGATAGCAGGGTGTGTAATATATTTTCCCAATCCCATGCGGCCCCCACTGCAGGCTGCCTCGTAGATTCCAGCAGAAGGTCTCCAGAGAAGTGATTTCTAAGGGTATCAAACCTTACAGAAATATGGTCAGTTTCTTTTCTTTTTTTTTAAAGAGAGAAGGACAGAGAGAGAGAGAGAGAG
>PVKS010039731.1:0-17065 GCA_004027875.1 Aplodontia rufa | reverse complement strand
AGACCCTGGCCACTGAGAAAGGAGGTCAATTCTCATGATTTAAATCTGGAAAAGTTTTAATGACACACAACCTAAGGCATTTGTAGAGATGTATTGGGAAGGAGAGGGGAGGGATTAGGGTGGGTAATGGGGGGGCTCTTGGGGGCAAATCTAATTTTCAGAATTTATATATATATTATATTATTTCATTAGAAGCTTGATTGTTCAACAAATACATTTCTGAATAAAAAAATTAAACCTGGTGCTTATGTGCTTATTTTGTGCTTCACAGTTGCAGTCTGAAAGTCTGAACATTCTATTAAGCAAAACAAAACATTACAAAATTGCTTCTTGAAAACTTGCCAAAAGATGATTTTGTGTTAAATACTCTATTATTTTATTCATCATTAGTTGTGTGTGTTTTTGTTTGTTTTTGGCGTCACCGCAGGGCCTTCACGACCTCTTTGTGCAAGTAGCATTTGTTGCTCTCTAGGTAGTCCAAATTCCAGAGAGGCTACCTGGGTAAGCTCAGCATTGTTAAAATGAACTCGTGTTTTGGGAACTACTGATGTGAGAGAGGTCATTCTCCTTCCCTGTCACTGTGACCACACACCCCTTAGCTCATGGTGTTGCCATCAACTTGCTTCCTAAGATTTTCATGGCATTCTTTGGATTCAGTTAAATCTGAGAAGATGTATAAGTCAAATACTTCCAAAGAAATCACCAAAGAAAATTTTACTTCTTTAGTGAGAGTTTCTTTGGGTGTAACTGTCTCAGTGCTTATTGATGTCATTGCCTTTTCAAAGCCGTCGTGTAAAGACTGTGTCATGTCACATTTGTCTTATTTTTTTTTGAGCTGGTTTGGTGTACAGTTGAGGATGCAAGGGCAGTCTATCATTGCTGTTACTTGTTCCAGTCATGAATTTTTATTTCACATGGTCATTTTATTTGCTTGGTATCTCTCCTCTCCCCCAAATATTGAACAGCTTCACTTAAAATGGAAAACATTATATATTTTCATGTCTGTCAACCCACAATTTTCTTTACTAGGTTACATGTCTGATTTCAGGATTTTGAAATAGAAGGGTTGAATTGGGATGGGGAGAGTCTGATAAATTGCAGAACTGACAATGCAACTTCTGTAGGTTGTTTTAATGAACTATCTTGCATATGCTGCATGTGCTGCCTTAAAATATATATATTTCCAATTTAAGTTCCTGGTCATTTTATGCATGAGTTTACCATCTATTACTGCTTTCTCAAGTAGTAAAACTGCCAACATTTTAAACTACTTCCTCTGTGCTATCACCACTATCCTCCCTTAACCACATCAAGATTTGAATATATGTTCTATGAATGTCTCTCTTTTTCCTTTGATTTCCAAGAAGTGCTGAGCCTAATTTACTGTTTGACTCTTACTATTCTAGGTTCTTATTGCATCCATATTTGTGATCTTCTTTTCTCCTTTTCATTCCACAAATATGTTTTCTTGTATCCTTTGTGAAAAAAGCAGAGTATAAATTACAAAATTAAAAATAAGTTATTATGTCTATTATATGCTCCCAAATTAATATCATATTTTCCTCTGCATTTACTTAATTGACCACAGCTTGGCTTATTTTTCCAATAATGGTGAAGGAATTTGCCATGATAAATCCATATTTAATCAATACACATTATGGCCAACTCTTAATTCAGGAACTTGAGTAGCTGTCAGGCAGGAGTTTCCAGGCGGTAATTTATTCATGCTGCAAACCTTATTAAGTGACACGACACACAAGAGACACCAGGCTGGGCACCAACAATACAATATACACCATCACTGCTGTTGTCCCGGGATTCGTGGTCTGCAGTGGAAGACAGACAAGAAACAATTGCAGTGTAGTGTGGCAAGTGTGTGAGAGGGCTATATGGTGGGGAACCTCAGCAAGCAGAGCTTGTAAGTGTGCAGAAGTGGGAGAGTGAAGGTAATGAGAGACTTTTGATTAGTTCACCCAGGCTGGTAATTCATTTGAGAGGAAAGTCTCTGAAGACGGTTTCACCATGAAAGACTTATTACATGCCTGGAGACTTTCTTTTTTCCCCTAAGTACAATAAGCAACCACTGGTGACTTTGAAGAAGAGGTGGGGAGTGAAGTTGCCAGATTTGACAGCTCTTTGGTTTGCTCAAAGGCATAAAATATTTATGCCCAGATCAGTCCCATTCTATACCCACGGCCTCTTATACCCTGTGCTTTCTCTATTGTTGGTGGATAAGGATGGAACTTCAGAAAGGCAGGTGTTTTTCCATGGCTTATACAGGTTACTGAGCAGAGTCTGGCTTAGAAGCAGGCCTCCTGATTCACAGGAAAGGCATGGCACCTGTTTTTCTTGCTCAGAACAGACGGGTTGGGGCTGGAGCAGTGGCTCAGTGGTTACGGTGCTTGCCTGGCATGTGCAAGGATGTGAGTTCAAACTCCAGCATCATGCACACAACTAAGTGTTAGAGCAAGAAAAACCACATGAAAAACTAATTAAAAATTGATTCTCTCTTTTCTCTCCCTTTCACTGTCCCTCTCTGTCTTAAAAAAAAAAAAGACAGGGTATGAGGAGTACAGGACAAAGGGGAGATTAAAGATGAGGGTCAGAACGCTGGAATGCTTTCTTGAAATGAAGTAAGTCTTAGTTTAGCAAGAGACCTCCACATGAGGCAATCCAGAGCCAGTAATCATGGACTTGCTTTCCTACTTGTTGTCCCAGAGATTGTTCCATTGTGAATTCTGACCCAGAAACTTTCATTTCTGAGGTTTCCAAAATCATAGTCAAGGGACATAGCATGGCTGTGGGTCATCATTCATTGAAAACAATTATATTGAGCTCCAATTATGTATTAGGAACTGTCTGAAGTGCTGAGAGTACAAGGGAAGAATACAATCCCACCATTCATGGAACGTTGATAGAAAAAACAGGCATGTAAATGAGTCCCTTCTAGCATAACAGTGATTGGAGGAAAAGAATGAAGAACATTTTCTGGGAGCCTGGAGGATAGAGAAGTTTGCTAAGTCTTGAGGGGGACTCAAGGGAGTCTCTATTCAATCTTAGTCTTGAAAGGTGAATAAGAAGTTACCAAGGATGATGAGGAAGATATTTCCAGAGAAATGTGCAAAATACAGAAATGAGTTACAGATTTAAGAGAAAAAAGTGAGTTTTTTTACTGTCTTTATTTCAAGTATGTGGGCAGGTATGTCCCTCTGACTCATGACTGGCTTTTTAGTACATGTCATCATGAAAGATGTTTATCCTTCTGATGACTTCTGAGCTTGACACAGTGTGGTGTGACGTCTGTGGCACCTTTATTGGTCTCTCCTGTTAAATAGCTGCTTTTCCCAATCCAAAAGCATTCAGTCATAAATGTGAAATACATTGAGCAAGTCTTTTGAAGACAAGTAGAAAAGACAGTATTTCAGGGGTACAAGGCTGATTGTGACTTAAATATTTCCATAAAATAAAATTATTTCAAGAGTAAATTTAAGAAAATATTATTTTTATTTTGGTGCTTACTTTTATACATAAAATGTCCAATTTTGGAGAAAAATGTAAAAGTCTGCTTAAATCTTAAAACATAAAAGTTATTATGCTTTTTGTTTTGCTTGTGTTTGCACAAGCCACATTACAGTATTAGAGAGATGTGTTAGGTTAAGTAACACCTGACTTTGTAAAGTAAAAGTGCGACAGGAACTGTTCCTCTACTATCTATTGTGCCGGATCCACTCTTGGCCTTAAACACTCCACATTTTGGGTATCATTTGTCTAGGTAGTTTATTAAGTGAAATTCCTCCCAGGTGGGAAGGGCCAAATCTCAGCTTTTCACTTTCTTGGCATATCAATAACATGGTGATCTATGTTGTCATACTAGTGAGGTCTTGGTGATGAACCATTATATAAAATGATCTGCCCCGAGGCCAGGGAGTTGGTTGATTGCCAAACAGTAATCCTGTACAATTAACTATCAAAGATTTGAGCACTCCATTATTCTAGGAGATGGCACTGCAGCCATCTGGAAAAGCAGAAATGGTGATTGATCATCTGGTTAGGTACTTGTTTGGAGACACATTCAAATAGTTAAACCTATTATTAGGACATTTAGATATTTCAACCTTTAGTCATGTGGAGTTCTAATTTCATTAATTTTACTCATTTACAAGATGAAAATAAAAAAAGGACTTGTTCTATCTTCACTAAGGGTAGAAATGCTTAATTTATTATATGTGCCTCAAATCCTTGGTGCAATGAAGTGGGATATAAATAAGTAAAGTAAATATCCTACATGAGAGACTTTGAATATATCATAATACCTCAAAATGATGCAATTGATTATTTTTAAAGATATGTTGATCTAAGCTTATGTTGGAAAGTTATTTTTAGTTTCTGAAATCATAAATATGATCATCCAATACCTTTAAAATATTCTTTTGGCAATTCAAGCAATCACCTAGTACACTAATAAGAATCTAAAGATCATATAATGTTTCTTCGGCAGTATTCCAGAACACATGTTGAACTCATGAGATAAGGAAGAACTAACAGCTTTCTCAGTTTGAATGTTTTTTTTATTGCTTTTTCTCACAACTTTCTTCTTCTCTTTAATTTCTAAAGATGCACCTAACATTCAGCACAATAAATAGATATACATACCTGGAGGTCAGTATCTCAGCATGTCACCTAGGCAATGCTAGGACACATGAATTGTGCCTTTTGAATGGATAAAAACTCATTTTTTAATTTCTTAATTAATATACCTTTATTTCTGAGCATCTGCAATATACTGAGGGTTGGCACTAAGAATGCAGTATCCAAGAGGCAGATACTTATTGTACTTCATGGAGCTTATAGTTTGAGAGTAGAGATAAAAATTAAAATCAACTGTTTGACAAAAATTATGATATGTGCTCTGAAAGAGATGTGCATGACACTGTGAAGCTGTGTAACAGAGGACTTTAATCCCCTAATCCAAGCAGCTAGGGAAGGATTTCTTGAATCAGAAAGGAGCATGGGGAGTTAAAAGTCAGTTTGACTCTCAGTAGGAAGCCTGGATTGATTTCCTAGGTTTTAATAGAGGAAGCATAGCCTCAAGGATGTTTTGGAAATTTGTGGAGGAATGGTTGATGCTCACAGTGACAGGCTTTTACTAAAGGCATTTATTGGGTGGGGATCAGGTCCACCAGACAGGTACAATGGGTGAGTCTAGCACAGAGAGGGTAAACTTTTCCTGCATTCCAATTTCAGTGAATCCATTTAGCCTTTATGTTAAACGATCAAACCTATTTATATTTTTTCACCTGTATCCAAACTCTGTTTCATGCATCAAATATGTTTTTAAAAGAGAGAGAATTTTTTTGGTCTGGTTTTTGTTTTTTCTTTATTTGTGCAGTGGTGCTGGGGATCAAACTCAGGATCTACCTCGCACATGCCAGGCAAGCAGTCTACCACTGAGCCACCTCTTCAGCCCCACATCAAGTATTTCTTAACATGGTCTTGATATGTAGTGAAACTTCTAGTAATGTAAATCTTAGGTTCATGAAGGAAGTTGTTATGTATGTTTGGTTTGGTAGCTTACTAAGAGTTAATAATTGTTTTGGAAAATTCTAACAATCATTCAAAGCCTCCTAATGAAATGTGAGCTGCTTATGCAACACGTTTACAACAGTGTACATTTATACTTGTGAATTTGCAGAGATGCAATATATGGGTGCAGATCTATGGCTCCTTTGTATATAACATGGCTGTGCCTCAATCTTTCCAGTGTGAAATAGATATGTATTTTTTAACATTTTATTTTTTTATTTCTCTTTTAAGTTATGGTTAGGTCATCATATTGATTTGCTTGAATTCTGTGTGTAGATAGGTAATGCTATAATATTATCTTATTTTAGCATAGTAAAGGATACATAAAAAGAGAGCCTTGATCTAATACATATGAAAACCATTTTTAAAAGATATATGTATTTTATTTTATTTTTATTTTTTAAAAAGAGAGAGGGAGAGAGAAAGAGAGAGAGAGAGAAAGAGCAAGCAAATTAATTTTCTTTACTTTTTCATCTGGCGTTTGTTGCTCTGACACTTAGTTGTGTATGTGGTGCTGGGGTTTGAACCTGGATCCTTACACATTCCAGGCAAGTGCTGTAACTGCTGAGCTACCACTCCAGCCCCAGGTATATGTATTTTAAAATAAAAGCGAAAGTGATTTAATGCTGACGCTGAAACATTATTTGATCTTCTGGTCTTGTACTTTTCACACAGTAGGTCTCAATTTTCAAAATACATGAGTTTCAGGAGGAATTGTCTTCATTTTGACTGCTTTTGACATTGAGTTCAGGGCATTCTCCTTGAGTCTGTATACAGACAAAACGCAGAAGGAATTATGTCACAATAGATTATTTGGGGATATCTGTTTGGGGTTGTCTTGTTTAGACTGTTTAGTTCTATTATCATTGGGTTAAATACTCTAAAAATTGAAGGGTCAGTTGGAGAAAAATTACTTACAAATAAAATCAAGATTTTTAGAATGCTTTCAGGGAGTGTGTCTATTCCTCTGGAGGGCAGCCAGTAGCTCAATAAAAACACATTGAGATGCTTTATAAGAGAGGATTTTGTTTTAATAGATACCATCATGAATGAGTAAGACACCATTCCCACTAGTGCTACAAAGAAAGTATGACTAATTTCTGGTCCAGAACACCCAATTATATTCTTGGAATTTATAGATATAGCCTCTTAGAGAATATAGAAAGTATGAAGTCGGGAGAAAACAAAACCTTCACTTACTTAGAACACATTAATTATTTCTCTATTAAACAAAAGAACTTCCAGCACCAAAGTAAATGTTAAAGAATATGTTTAAGATCACCAGGAATACATGTAACAGTAAAAAGTCCAGGCAATCATTTATAAAATGAATTGATTTCTTCTTTGACTTGCATACGTTTCGTGAAAATCAAATGAGATAATATTGTATACAATATTTTGTAAGTTCTAAGTATAATATAATTTTTTCTCCCACAACTTTTCAAAATATGTATAGTACTAGAATTGGGATTTCTTAATAGGAATTTATCATGTAAAATCTAAGTCTGACATATATGATAAAATCAAATGCATGTGTTTTCCTCAAGTATGCAAAACCAAAATAGTGTTAACATTACCAATTCTTACACTAGTTATTTATTGAGGTTCAGATACAGACAGAGCCAATTTGCATTATCCCTGGGTTCATCTTTGTATCTTCCGCAGGAGAATCTGGAATCTTCTTCCAGGATGACCGTCTGTACTCATCTTTCACACTGTATGTGAAGCTTATTTCAATCAGTATTCTGACTCTGAAATAGATGCTCTTTTAATTCTTCTATTTCTCTAATGGAATTAAAGAAATTGCCACTTGCCAAATAAGGTCTAGCTAATAATGAACATCAGAAGATGTTTGAGGGGCAAAGGGCTATTTTCCTTGCTCTGAAAATCCCATTACACTAAGATTTGTCCTTGAGGAGCTGGATTGGAGGGTTTCTTAGTACTATGCTTTCAGTTTCTTTGTCATCTTTATTAAACCTCACTCTTCTCATTATTATTATTATTATTATTGTCCTCTCAAAACACCCACATGTTGAAGATGAGAAGTGAATCTCATCATCTTCTCTTTCTCCTGTGTCGCTTTTCCTTATCAGGGCCTTTGCTTTCCTGCCTTTAATATTGCAGTCCCCCTGCCACTCCATTGGATTCCCACCCTGCTCTGCCCTTACGTGGGCAATTCCAAGCCTCTGGTTTGCAATTTCCAGAGTCTGGGATTCTTCAGCAATAAGGACCTTAGATGAGAAATCAGAATCTATTTAGAATAATTAACAGTTGAAGAGTAAGTCTAAGAGTGATTTATTGTTGCATAAGATAATGGTCATAAATAGGTATATTGCTAGGGAAAACTCAAATAATATTGTTCGTGAGTGTTATCAAAGATATAAAGTAAAAAGATAAAGATCAGAATTTTCTACAGTTCTGGCCATGTTTAAATTAATTTCTTGAAACATGTCCAATTATAATTGGTTTTGTTAATTATGCATTTTGTAGACTCTCTACTTAAAAAGTGACTATAAGGGCAATCCACCACTTAAAGATACATAATTACATATGCATCTCATTAAACTTTGTATGTTTTAAATATAGTAGCTAAACTTTATATGTTTATAATCTTTATCACTTACTCTTCCTGTTACATGGTTTGGTCTTAAGAATGTTGGAGTATTTAGAACATTGTAGACATTCTCTCAGGGATCCAGGATATAAAGAGGATGGATCACACAGTTTTAAAAGACTAAATAGAGAAGTGTAAAAGGAATAAAGTTGGATTAAAACTTTAAATTGTTTATCAAAGGAAACTTTCAATGCGATTGAGATGAGTTTGTTTGGAAAAGTGACCAAAGAGTACTGAGTAACTTTTCTCAAGAATTTGAGAGATTTATTTATTTGCTGGCTTGTGTTTGCTGAGCTACTTGGTTCTTTAGGTCAACAAGCCAACTGGGTTTACAGTAAATTAAGGAGGGGGTCACATTTTCCCCTTGGGATGATTCAACATTGTACTGATACATGTTAATGAAGGAAAGCCACAAAATCTCCATCCTTGTGGATTTTTTAAAGCAGTAGTTTTGGAGGGGAGCAGTGGCTCAGTGGTAGAATGCTTGCCTAGCATGTGTGAGGACCTGGGTTCAAATCCCAGCACCACACATACAACTAAGTGTTGGAGAAACAAAAACAGATGAAAAAAATAAATATTAAAATTGGTTCTCTCTCTCTCTCTCATAAAGGAAAAAAAACAATACTTTTTGCATTTTTGCAGAGTACAGCAAAGTAGTGGTCTAATCAGTCTTGGGTGTGAAAGCCATATCTGTTTGAGGTTTATTTTATTGCCCATTCATATTTAACTGCAGAGATAGGGATTACTCCAAAAAGACCAATATTCTAAATGTCCAGTTTTGTCTCTTTCCACTCCACATGTTTCTCAAAGGGTGGCTTTCTGCAACTTTGCTCAATTTGTGATCATTTGTTGCTTTCATTTGCTATTCTTTTAAAACCTAATATATTAGTATTATGTAACTTTTGAGGCTATCTTATTAGAGCAAAATGTTTTTCTTCCAGGTTAAGTAGTGCCTCCCTATTGTTCCAACTTTCTGGGATCCTTCACAATAGGTTCCAGACCTCGGTTAATTAACAACTCTGTTAACACCTTCTTGAGCTCAAGTGGTTCAAATGCAGCCTGCTGAGACATTATTTCTTAAAAGGGGAGGACTAATGACCCAACTTTCAGGCACCATCTCAGAGGTCAGTTTTCAATCTCGTAAAAATTTTAAGTCAAGGAAGCTCAACATAGAAAGTCATGAGCTGTCATAAAATACTATTCCAGATGCAGTTGTTTGGAATTGCCTGGGCACTTGGTAACCTAAAATACAAGCTAATAGTAATTCTACCTCATTTAGTTGTTATTTAAGGTACTTGAGAGTTATGCTTAATAGACCATAAAAGTTATACCTTAAGACGGTCCTTAAATGCGATAATAAATCCTTGTGCAAAGTTCTACCAGAAAGATGATTTTTAAAAAAACCATGATGAATGTTAATTAAATTTCACCTAGTTTTCTGTGTGAATATTTTTGATTGCATAAAATTTAGATTTTTGTTTGTTTTTGATAACAGGGATTGAACCCAGGGGCACTTAACCACTGAACCACATCTCCAGTCTTTTTTTTTTTTTTTTTTTTTTGAGACAAGGTCTCCCCAAGTTGCTTAGGGCCTTTGCTGAGACTGGCTTTGAATTTCCAATCCTCCTGAGTTGCTGGGATTGTAGGCATATACCACTGAACCCTGATCCAAAGTTCTTAAACTGAATTAAGTATAGATGCTGTAGGTTAGTTTATGAATGTATGTTGATAATTTAGATAGTAAATGTTTGAATATAGTTTTACTCAAAGGTGAATGTTATACGTGTAGCTTACTGCATCTTGATTGAAATACATTTATCTTCTTCAGCAAATGGCCTTAGAATATAATCCCAGAAGATTTCACCTCCAAATGACATGGGACCAAACCTGGGTATCAGTTTGAAATGTAACATGATGTCAGTTTTCCTTTATCATGACAGGATATTCATTGGCTGAAAAGGAATTAAAGTGTCAGAAATTAGACTGTCACAGGAAGCAGAATAGAACAGATTATACTCTATTGGCAGGTGCAGTACTGTTAGGTACTACATACCTGTTAGGTTTTTTAATCTTCAGAACCCCATGAGATAGTGTACCACCTAGTAAAGAGATGAGAAAATTGAGACTCAGGGATTAATATTTCACTGAAGAGCTATGTGCCATTAATTAAAGAAGTAGCATCCAAATTATAATCTACCTACTTAAAAATATATGCATTCATCTATTTTACAACAGATATGACCATCTTAAAGAGCTAAACAAAAATCAGGATAATATTTCTATTGTATCTAATAGCCCCTTGGTAAGAAGGAATGGCTACCATTAAAAGTAATATATATAAACAGGTGGGCACTTTACAAATTATTAATTATATACTAATCATATTAATAGTACCACTGCATTTTCTAGAAATCTTGTTTATAGAGTGTTTAAGAGGTTGAAAAAGTGATCATTTAGGCCAATGGATCTCAAAAGCTTTATATAAGCAATTGAACTTTTGGTTAAGATTTTAATGTCTTAATTCCCATTTTTCATAAATATTGCAATGTTTCTCTTTCCCAGTTTTTTTTTTTAATAAAGAGAGAGAGACAATGAGAGAGTGAGAGAGAGAAAGAGAAAAACAATTTTTATTTAGTTCCTAATGTTAATTTCATTGATCCGAGACCTCATTGTGTACATGGTGCTGGGGTTTGAACTCACGTACTCACACATGCTAGGCAAGCGCCTTAACCACCCAGTCACAGCTCCAGGCCCATTTCTCCAGTTTTAAGGTGATTTTCTGGTAGATGGTTGCTGAGAGACAATCAGGTCAACATATTTGTGTGAACATCATTGGAATGAACACTTATTCAAGAGTTAACTACAACTTGGATATTTAAAGCAATCTTTTCCATGAATTCCATGACATACGGATATGACTTTATTAACTTACCTGTATCTCAAACATTGAGAAAATATCCAATTTCGTTATATCTTGAAAAGTAAAAACACTATTATGTTCATGGCCATGGGCTGTGGATATTATTGAATGCCTATAGTATTGGTTATCAATGATGAATAGATCATGAATTCATAGACCTTATCAGCACTTATAGATTTAACATAATAACAGCAAAATTACTAATATTTCCCCCTTTCCCCTTTTCTATATGGAATAAAACCTATTAAGTAAATTAATGGAGAAGAGAATATTTTGAGAACAATTTATTTAAACACTGATATATTAAAATAGTCTGTAACTCTTTCAAAATACTTTTATATACAAAAGGTATTTGCCTACTTTTCAATTACCATTAGAATAAATAATTTATAGTCAATAAAATTGAACTTTTCCTTCCACAAGGAGAATCTGCAACGTGCTGTTGACCCAACGTAGTTTTTGGCAAATGTCTAGTGTTTAATTAATTTAGTTTTCTTTTGGCTGATTCTCAGATAGCTCTAATTCAAGCCCAACAGAAATATAACATTTTAAGAAACTTAGCGTGTCCTTGTTTTGTTCTGTGTCTTCTCATGGGGGGGGAGTGTATGTGTGTTTGTGGCAAAGCAATAAACCAGGACATGAAAATAGGTATTAGACTGTCCTAAGCTTGCATCCCAACTTTATTACAGGGTAGGTGACAGCAATGTCAATTTCAGAGTCTCAGTCCTTCCATCAGTAAAATGGAAATTAATGAGGAGAGGTAAAATTGTCATAAACTAAAATGTCCTTCAGTGAAATTTAGTTCCATTTTTTCCACTTTCTTCGTGTCTGTGTTAACTTTATATTAACAATTCTGGGTTATAACAGATTATTTGGATAAGCCATTTTTCCCCTCAATTTTACCCTCATAAAAAGAGAATACAGCTCCTACATGTGACCTCTCCACTCATGTGTCCTTTTTTTTTTTTTTTTGGAGTGTACCTTAAAATATTGCTAGGTAAAGATGGGTGCATGTGGATATTTAAGACTTAGAGACTTACCAATATACTGAAGAGATGAATGAAACCAAAATGTATTGGATACCTGCACATAACAGTTGTATATTACTACTGAATCATCTTATAAAAATACATAACAGATAGAATTAGCCAAAATAAAAAAATGAGTTTCTAAAGGATTGTTTTCCAAAAGACAAATAGCTGTGAATAGTGAGGCAAAAATTAAACATGAGGCTGTCTTAAAAATTCGTTTTTCCAAAACCAACAATGCTGCCTGTCATTATAGGAAAACTTCTTTTCTAAATGCAAATGCATGTATGTTCTCTGGATATGGCATACTCTAAAGATGGGTTGACATTGGTCCTGCATTGGACACATTATTACAATAACGAAGGCATGTGGGCAAACAGCTAATAAAATTTAGAATATATTCATCACTGTATGTGGGATAATGATAAAGTGCTTATGGTTCAAAGGAGAACAAGAATATTTATGGCTGTATTAGTCAAGTCTTTTTTGTGGAGGAAACATTTACATTGGACTTTAGTAGGTAGAATTTGGAGATGTACTCATATCATAGGAAATTTGGGAAAGGTATTTAGAGGGTAGCATATAATCAAAGACACAACTTAAATAAGCTATTTGCAAGCATTGGGAAGAAAAGGTAACCCTTTAAGTTTTTCTGTCATACAGGGGATAAGCAATCAAATACTCAGGAAAGGAATATGAAATCTGGAATAACTTGTAAAGAGTTTGAGTATTTTGGTAGACACTAAGATCCGAATGATTGGTTTTGATTGCAAGATTGTCCTAATATGATTTGACAATAATATTTAACAGTACTAAATAGCAATAATGCAAACCATGACACCAGCTGATCACTTTGTTGTTACAGTCAGGCAGGCGACTTAGAGGAAAGTAGTATTTCCAGTGAGAATTAAATCGTTTTGGTAGAGATTGTGGGAGTAGACAGCAAGGGAAAATGATGGCCACATTAGAATAGGAAAATACTTAGGACTATCTGGAGCTCAAGAGAGAAAGAAATCTGAGGTGGCATCTATATTTCTATTTTGTATCACAGAAATGTGCAGAGCACAGAGGATGAGCGAAGCAGAATTAAAGGGAAGTATAATAACTCATGCAGAGACTTTCAGAGTTTGAAGAAAAGGTGGAAGCCCCATAAAGAGAAAAAAGTTTCTGTTGCTGGACATGTGGTCTAGGTTTGGGGAGGAAGGTTGTTGTTAGCAATCTTGACTTGTTAGTGATTTGCATCCAGAAGATAAACTAAAATAATGAGAGAAAGAGAACATGAAATAGTGTAGGGAGAATTGATCTTTAGAGGCAACAGCATACAGTATCAAGGTAAGGAAAAGAAAGAAAAGGCAAAAACGAAGCAATTGAAAATAAAAGAAATTAGAAGACTTTTTACTGAAAAGCCAAAAGTTAAAGAAGAAAGAATTTCAAAAAAATAGTGGTCAGCAATGGCAATATTGTAAGAAAACTCAGGGAAATGGATAATATGAGTGACCTCTCTAAAAAATTCTTACTTTGGTACATGGAGGTTGAATCTTTCTTCAGGTTTGGGTTCCTAATATCTCAGTGTGCCTTGTGTATTTTTCCCTATTACTTCAGATTTTGGTAAATTTTCTATTGGGATAATTTCACTTGCTCCACTTATGGAGTCAAAATGTCATTTGATTTTATTCCCTTTGCAAAATATAATGTTTATCAATGTGTACTGCCTATATGTACATAGAGCAAAGATCTTAAAAATTAGTCTTTAAATATGAAAAAAATCTGTGGGATGGGAGTTGGTATGTCCTGCTGTGCTGTTGTCTCAGCTCTGCGAACTGGTATTTGATTTCCTAAAATTGAGACTTAGAAGCAAAATAAAAACTATGATTTATCCCCATCTTACTGGGCAGATGGGAATTTCTAGATTTTTATAACTCTTTTTAAAATTCTCCAGTACCTCAGTTGATACTGACTCTGTTAAAACTGTTATGGTTATAAAACAAATAATTTTTTCTATAAATAGTAACAAATTCTATCTAGACATCCCCAGACATCTCAAATTCAGTATGTCTAAAACAGAACACAACCTGTTCTTATAATTGCTTCTCCTTCTCTATCAATGGAAGCAGCCTCTGCTCACTTACCCAGCCTAGAAATCAGAGTTATTTTATCTTTTTTCTATTAACCTCCACCACACTCATTCAGTCATGAAGTTCTGTCAAATATTGTGTCCTGATTAACTGTCCAATCTGTTAGGTACTTCTATTCTCTTGCCTGCCCATAGTTGAACCTCACTTGTTTTCTTGCTATGTTTATTGAACACATTGCTATGTGCTGGTCATTATGAAGGTGCTAGATATAAAATAACGCATAATAAAAAATCAGTTCAAGCCTTCATGAATTTTACAAACTGGTGGAGAGGACACACATCTAATCAATCAACTCTACAAATATTTATTGATGGAATAAATATTCCCAAACAATACAGAATGTAAGGGCAGAAAGCAGGCAGGTGTGTGAATTAAAAGGAAATTCTTAGGCTAAAAGGCTTTGAATTGAGGACAAATAGGATTAAGAAAGGCAAAAGGACCATGGTCAAGGCTGGGGAAATTCTGAAAGCTTTAAACTTGGAAGGAACCTTACACTTAGAGGATCTGATTTTGACATAGTTGGAGTAAAATGATCATGTGAAGAAAATAAAGGCGGTAACGCTGGAGTGGGTGTGAACCCATCACCCTACAGGGCCCTCGGAGAGGAGGAGCATGTACTCAGTTTCCACACTGAAATAGTCTGACAGTGAAAGGACATGGGTCTTAAACTAGGAAATTTCTGGGAAGTCCTGGCCTTGTCGTCACACTGGAGTCAGGTTACAGACTTTAGGGTTTATCCTGAGGGAAAAGGAAAGCTATTGAATTATGTTTAGTAGGGAAATGATTTTATCAGATTAGCATCCTTCAATAGCATCTTCTCCTGCCACATCTGCCCTCCATGTCTAACTTTCTCTGCTTCATTTTCCTCGTAGTTCTGATTACTACCTGAAATTACCTATTTGTTTGAGTGTTTGCTTCTTCCCTTCCTGAATTGAGGCTCTGGGAGGGCGAGGACTTTATTTTACTCATTACTGCAATTCTGGTTTTTAGAAAGGAGGACAGCATGATGATGTTCCACGAATTGTTAAATTAATTCATCAAACTGCCTTTTCAAAACACTCTTGTTGTTATCTGAATTGATTAGAAGGAATGGGTTGATGGCAAGAGTCGGGGAAAAATGTGGAAAAGCTCATAGGTTGACAAATGATCAGAAGGCATATTTAGGATTGAGTGATCACTTAGATTTAGATGGCAAGGGCAAAGAAGCAACAGAGATGACTTCCAGATCTGCGGACTGAGTCACTAGATGACTTTGAGGTGCCACTAACAGAAGGGCTTGAGGAAGGAATTGGTATAAAGGTGAAGAATGCATTTGCACAGCCTGGCCGCGTTTGTCACTGACCCTTAGGAAAGTTGCTGCATTTCTGCATGCCTGGATCCTCTCATCCCTAATATGGAGGGGAAGACTAGTATCTGTGTTGAGGGCCACACTGTGGGGACTTAACATAGGAATGTATGTAAAAATTTTAGAACAGTGCCTAATACATGAAAAAGAACTCAATAAAAAAATAGATACTGTGGGCTGGAGCTGTGGCTCGGAGTTTACGGTGCTTACCTGGCATGTGCGAGGATGCAGGTTCGATCCCCAGCACCACATACACAATGAAGTGTCGGAGCAACAAAAGCCACATGAAAAACTAAATAAAACTATTCTCTCTCTCTTTCTCTCTGTCTGTCTCTCACTGACCCTCTATCTTTAAAAAAATAATTACTGTGAGGAAGAGTGGAGGCTGATTAAGAAGAGAGGAGATTCAGTTCAGTTATGCAGTTGTTGAGTTTTGGTTTCCATAAAACATACAAATACATACATCAAGATGGCATTTGTGGCAAATGAATTCAGATCTTAGAAGAGAACTGAGTTAAAGACAGAAAGTGGGAAATCATCTGTGTAAGAATAAATGGATTCACAAATGGCATTTAATACTAGACGCTGGAGGTCACAAACACGTAATTAAAAGTGGATAAGGGAGACCAGGAAGGAGGATCAAGAAGGTTATGGCAAGAGCCAGAAACCAAAACAATGTTTATCAGTTCTCACCCTTTGACTTCAGGGAAGGCAAGAGCCATACTGCCAGACTGCTTTCCAATCCAGGCAGCATGCCATGGCCACAGTGTTCGTTTCCAGCCTCTTCCCTGCTATCAGTGATTTCCCAAATCATTCACTTCCAAGTCCAGTCTCAGCCTCTTCTTCAAGGGACTTCACATTTGTATCCTCTCTGGCTTTTCCTTATGTGCATCAAATATGCTAAGCTTTCCCTTTCTGTAGATGTTCTACATGCTGTTCCACCTCCCCTGGCTGCCATTCCACATGCCCATTTTGGGCAGACCTGCCACATGCTTGTATTACATCTTTGAGGAAGTGGTACCTGGAGGTGGCTGTCCTGTATCCCATAGCACCTCTTTTGCAGAAACCTTATCACACTAGGTTGTATCTGTTCATTTCATTTCCTGACTTATTCTCTTAGGCCAGGAACATCCTGAGAGTGCACTGTGCCCTATTAGGGTCTTCAGTGCCTTGACCCATGCAGTCATAAAGTGTGCACTAAATATGTGTGGGAGTGAGGAATGTTGAAGAAAGTGCATCCCCAAACTCCTCAGACTTCACGTAACTGTTTCACATGTGCTCAAACAGCCTAAAAATGTTTCATGGAGGTCAGGCCCACCTCAGAACATTTTGTAGTCAGATGACAATTATTTATATTTATAACAAATTCAGATAAATGGGAGTGGGTATTACTTATCCATAGAGTTGTTGAATGATTTAAAATGTCACAGAATCATTACT
>PVKS010039730.1:0-17061 GCA_004027875.1 Aplodontia rufa | reverse complement strand
CTCCACACAAGATGAGCCTAAACTTTCATCTCCTCATGTTCGCTTCCAGGCTTTTCATTCTTTCCAATTTCTCTCCCTAACTATAGTTAACAACTTTTTAGGGGGGAGGGAGAGAGACATAAAGAATAATTTTTTAAATCTGTTTTTTGTTTTTCTGACACTTAGCTGTGTATGTGGTGCTGGGGTTCAAACCTGGGTCCTCCCACATGCTAGACAGGCACTGTACGGCTGAGCCACCTCTCCAGCCCCTTAGTTAACAACTTTAATCAAGCATGTCATAGGTGCAAAACCCCAAATGTATAATGCCTTATTCCTTTAATCTTCCTGGTTTTTCTCACTGCAAAAACTGTTACCAAAAGGCCAAGAACTATTTTAGTTGGGTTCACCACAATTTATACTATTTAGTCTTATGTGAGCATTAACTGCTCATAGAAACCCTTTTGTTTTCTGCTTAAATAAGAAGTTCTAAAGTGCCTTCATAAAGCTTCATCCTACATCATTTCTATTCTCACTAGAAATTATACCTTGAACCTATGAAGTTCACAGCCTTTGAGCACAGCATCTCAACTTCCCTTCTCTTCACTCAAACCCTCTTCAAGTCTCAATTTCTCTCTTTTTTCTTTTTTCATGAGAGAAAAAACAGATTATTGCCACCCTCCTCCAGCCATCATATAAAAAGATCATCTGCCTAAAGGACAACACAAATCCCTTGTTCAAAAAATTTCAATGGAATAGAATCCAAACACATTACCCAGCCATTCAAGGCCCTCCACAGATGGTCAAATTTTACTATCCAGAATAGTCTCCTATTATTTTTATATAACATGCCCTAACCTGCCATCAAACTTCACTAGCTGTTCATTTCCAATGGTGTCTTGCATTCCATGGTAGAGTCAAGCTGTGATATTCCATATATAAAATCTAAGCTTAAATCCTAAGTCTGTCTCTTACCAGCTGGGTGACTTTAGCAAGGGATATAGAATTAGTGATCCTCAGTTTCTTCCCTAGTTACTTGTGAGAATCAAACACAAATGATTGTTGCAGTACTGGAAACAACAAAATGCCACTAAGATATAAAGTGTTTTTATCCTAATTCATCAAATATTCTTTTAGCACCCACAATTTACCAGGCATTAGTACTGTCCAATTAGTACCAATTAGTACCATTAGTAATGTCCAAATGAACATCACACACACACACACACACAAGGAGACATCTATTTTCATCCACTGAACAACATAAAACAAAAACGTCTAAGAGAATAAAGATATCAAGAAAATCCACATAAACTTAAGATTGGCAAAAAAAATTAAAAATCATTTGTAGAAGGGTTGGTGGTCAATTTCAGCTCAGAATCACCCTCCATTAGGTTATATGTATTCATTGCTGCTTTTGTGGACATATAAATCGATTCAGATCAAAAACTTAAATAAAGGAATTCTGAAAACTTTTTAGGAATAGGAATAGAATCTTTCATTCCTCAGGATGTGAATCTCTGATTTTAAAAAAAAAAAGATTGCCTTAAATAAGCCTATGTCTTGAATCTTTTCAATCTATGCCAGATGGCATGTTCAGGAGCAGATTGTACAAGTAGCTTGCAAGAGAATATGGCCTTGTAAATACAGATTCTCCTGATAATGATTGTGACACTACTTGATATAGGAGAAAATCTTACTGAGGTCTTGAAGGGTTTTTTCACTACAGTCACCAATACCAAAAGCACACACTGTAAAGTACATTATCCCCACTAACAGACTTCTTCCTCTAGTACCAATAAAATGAGTTGTTGATTCTCAGACAATTTGGGGGTAGGGGAAACGGGTGGGCAAAAAACTACCCAGCGAACAAGCTGTTTCTTTTTCTCTCTCCCCACCCCTCTTTTTTAACAAATCCAAAATAGAAATTTCAAAGCTTAAAAAACTTCAAGGCAATTTAATTTAAGTTGCTTCCCATGACTTTAAACACTGAATGTTCACACCTACGTCAGTACTACATTGAGAACCTCCCACTCAGAGACTGTATTTAGGGAAGAAAGGATACTGTGGTCTGAGATGAGGCCTAGATTTGAAGGATCTTAAGTTCTTAGATGAATTCTTCAGCATGACTCTAAAGTTCAGCAGATTTGACTCTTACTCCTCTTTGGAGAGTCAGGTGAATGTTTTCAGGAGGCTTTCCTTTAGGAAAAATTATAGGAGATAAAAATATTTATTATATGATAAACAGTAAAGCCTCTTATAACTTCATAATTCACAGGCATTCTGATTTATGCAATATGTTTGTTCCTAAGAATCTCTATATGCATCGAATTTCAGCCTCAGGACTTTCCTGAAACAATCCTAAAGAACAGACACTGATTTTTCCCCACACTTATGCACTGACAAAAACCCATGCCTCATCTTTAGCAGTGTTTGCACCTTTATTAATTTTTAATATATAGTGCAGATTTACTGATCACCCCTTTCCTGGGAAAATAAATTTCAGTTTTTGTGTTTAAGCCATAACATGGCCAAATTGCATATCTGGCATGTTAATTCACACCCCACCATTTTCATATTTTTTTAGCTTAAGCCAAGCCAGGTGAGTAGGCGTCATCTAAGATAAAATCTTGCTGACTTTTTTTTTCCCAAAGAAAAGCTAGTGAACAGGAGGTGATAAATGCTATGCTTCCTACTCAGACTCTGTCACATAAGATGTCAGTTCTTTATTTTAATTATATTCTTTGCAAGCTCAAAGAGGCAAGTAATTTTGCTACATATTATCCTACCTTTGTTAGAGTTCCTTGCAAGCAGCAATGGAAGGCCTTTCATTTATTGTGCAAGAGCTGGTCTTAATATCTAATCCCCAGCCATTCTATTGGTATCCTCAAGAAAGGAGCGTAGTATTCATTGTGAAAAAAGCAGACCAGACATTTACTGAAATGCAATGAGGTATAAAAACTGAAATGGCTTTCTGAAACAATACAGCAATTGGAAAGAGTTTTTATGCTATTTTAAGAGCAAAATCAATACACTAGTACACTCAAATAGTGGCATTGACCAAAAGGTTAGCACAATACAGACATTATCAGAAAGATTCTTGGCACAAAGGAGAAACCAAGAACCCATATATTGTTTGGCTTTCCAAGAATCAGACCTTGACATGAGGATTCTATTGCCAGTTGTATATTTGGGAGGCCCTGAGACCACTGATGGAGTAGTGAGGAAGGAATGAATGTAGGGAAGGGAAGGAAACACATTCAAAGAGAGGGTACATTAAAAACCAACCACCACAGCAGCATCTGGAACTTAATCCTGAGAACAAAACTCTGGGAAATGGTATGAATTATGTCTCAGATTCATCCATCCAAGAGGCAAGGGTGTTATAACTCAACTTCTGACAGTCATTGGTTAAGGGCTACTGAATTGGAAGGACAGAAATTATTCCACTAATATTTCTCATCTGCTTCTTCAGGCTCAGAAAAAAACCCTCAGGCCCAAAGATGCACTTACTGGCATCTGTAAGGGTCTTGTACATGCTGACAGGGCCACAGGAGAAAGTATCTACTACAGTAGCTCCTCCTTATACTGAATAAGGTACTCTCATACAGAGAATGTTGCACTGGTCTTTGGTTATGGAAGATCCCAAAATGGTTGTCAGATTTAGCAAATAAAAAATACAAATAAAATACTGAGTTCAAACTCTATTTTCATAAAGACGGGGTAGAAAGAGACAACAAGGTCAATGTGTCTAGAAGGGAACACTGGTCCACTTTCCCTCCCCTTCTCGCCTTTCCTTTATCTTCCACTTGCCATTTACTCAGATGAGACATCTTTGCCTTGCATGTTAAGAATGGAAGTGTTGGGACCTTGTTGACTTTATTTATGGAAAGTTGCATGATAGGCATTTTCTCCTGGAAACAGACTGAGCTGAGTACTTTTCCATTATCATGGATAGGTTGTAAGCACTTGCAAATAATAATACATGCACACATTATTGAAACATTTATTCAAGGCATTATTTTATATACTTTATGTATTATTAAATTAATACTCACAATATTATGAGGCAGGCACTATTATCATCCCTTATTTCTAGATAAGGAACCAAAGACGCAGATTGAATAGCCTGCCTAAGACCACAAAGCTACAAACCATGTCTAGAAAACAAGATGGGAAGAGGGAATAATCAATGGGAAACAGGATAAGAGGTTCACAAAGGAAGTGAAGGTGAAAAATGTTGTAAGAAAGGTGGAAAAGGGACTCTGAGTAGTGGATTGGATCTGAGAATTCCAGATCCTTTGAATAAAGACAAGAACACATGACAATAAGGGGAAATAACATAATTGTCTAAGTCCTTCCCCTAAAACCATAGGAAAAGACAAGTTCAGAAAAGAAGGCACCAGACCAATGGGATTGAAATAAATGGTATAGAATATCTACTGCAGATCTGAATAGCATTATGGCTACTACAAGCATGCTTTAAGGGTCATTATTACAAATATCAGTTTTCATCATTCTGCAGATATGTTAGAAAAACAATTGTAGAACAGATGACTACAAACACTACAAGTCAGTCTTTAGTTGTATAACTTAGAAAGCACTTTTGAAAGCCTTCCTTAGAATAGTTGTAAGCATACCATATTTTCTCAAATCTGAAAGAAAGAGCTATTTTAAACACATCTCTTACAGGTTTACCAATAAATGCAAACATTTTCAACAAGAGATGCTATTTCTATAAGTACATAGAGAATACTGGTAGGGGTACGTCAGAATGCAGGATACAGGAAAAACCTGATCCATGAGGGATCATCTCTTTTTAAAGAAAGAAGGACAGAGAGAGAGAGAGAGAGAAAGAGAGAGAGAGAGAGACAGACAGACAGAATCAATCCTTATTGAGTATTTCACATGTTCGTTGCTCTGACACTCAGTTGTGTATGTGGGTGCTGGGGTCTGAACCCACATACTCACGCATGCTGGGCAAGCACCGCAACCACCTAGCCATCACTCCAGCCCCATGAGGGATCATTTTATGAATACTTGGCCTACATGAAAACCTCAAAAAACTTTCCTACAGCTTCAGGTAACAGTCAGATACTAAACAATCCTTTTCAAGTAAATCAATTCTAAAAAAATCCTTAAGATTATTTTCAATGGGTTCCTTTAAAATACAATGTGATGGGTTCTAGAGAAAATGTGCCAATGAACATTAAATAAATATATTCTAATAATTATACAACTATGTAAATAATCTAAGGACAACATGACTTAAAAATTCTAAGAAACAAATTGCATCAGAGACTTAAATCAAAAGTAGGCTCTGCTTCCAGAAATGATGGTAACATGAACCCAAGTGTCTACTTCTATTTATTTTATGTGTGTTTCTTCTTTTACATTTTCTCTCCTTCTTGAATCTTTTTAATTGATTATTTTTATTATTTGCTTTCTTCTATCACTTTTTAGCAAGCATTTCCCCTATTATTTTAGTATTTACCCCAGAAACTACAACATACATCATTGAATTATGAAAGAATAACAAAAAGTGATAGTGCCTCTCAGAAAATGAAAAGATCATGAAAGCTTTTTACTCCATTATATCTTTCCCACATTTGTGTTATTGTTCTATATTTTAATTCAAATTATTTAAAAACATATCACACATTGTCCTTTCATGGTCTTTGGTTTTCAACAATTTTACTACTATATCCCTCAGTATAGATTGTTTTTTTCCCCAATTTGGGATTATTTTACAGCTTCTTGAATCTATAGCTTGTTGTCTTTCATCAGTTTTCAGAAATTATCTCTTCAAATATTATTTCTGCTCTATTCTTGTTCTTCTCTCCTTTAACTTAAATCATTATACTTTTTCATTTTGTTACATACATTTTTATGTTTTTATCTGTTTCCCATCTTTCTGTTATCCCTGTTCAGTCTGGATATTTATTCTCATCTTTCCAGTTTATTATTCTCTTTTAACCCGTGTCTCATATGCTATTAAATCTATCTATTGAGTTTAATTTCAGATATTGCATTTTTCACTTCTTGAATTAATTCCAATTAGATAATACTTTGTATTTTTCAGTTCACTGAAATTCATCTTGCCATTTAAATTCTTTTAATTTTTTAGTTGTACATTGACACAATACTTTTTGTTTTTATACCTAGTGCCTCATACATATTAGGAAAGTTCTTTACCACTGAGCTAGGAACCCAGCCACTTGTAATTTAAATTCTTGATTAATCACAGATATTTTGAAGTTTAGGTCTAGTAACTACTTTTCCAATTTCTCTGTGAGTTGTATTTTTCTAACAGTTTTTGGTCAATTCATGTTGTGTGCACGATTTGTTGTTTCTCAGTGAAGGCTACATTATGTGTATGGAAATTTTACAGGTAATTTGATGTTCTAGATGATGCTATAATCCTCTAAAGAGGATTTACTCTTGAGTTTGGTGGTCAGTTGATCCAAGGTTACCACCTTAGTCCAATCAAAGATTCAGCTGATTCAAAATTCCATTAGCTTCTGATTTTGTGAGAACTGGTACATATCTGGTTTACTCTAACACTTAGGTAGTCCTCTGGGGTGAGAACTAAAGACCAACAGTGTTCAATGGGGTTAACCCTCCATAAAAGTCCTAGACTCTATATTGTTGTCACTCAAATTGCCACAAACTCTATCTGGCCTCTCTGGAATTCCTTTTTCTCTGGCCCTTACATGGCTTTGCTCTCTTGGTGACTCTGATACCTTCAGAAATAAGTTTCTCACATTTCATCTAGTTTAGCTAATTCCTTTCCTTAAGGTTGTTCTATGAAACAATCCACTCAATCATTTCTAGAAACAGAACTCCCAAATGGCATTTTAGTCTTTCTTCCTGAAAAGGGATGAACAGTAAATGACAAAAAAGAATGATACAAAAAGTATTCATTAAAAAGTCTCTAACTTATTAAAGACCAACTTGCAGAAGGAAGAATAAAATCAAGCAATATTTTTAGTGGTTAAAGATTATTGATAGATGGGGCTAGAGCCATGGCTCAGCAGTTACGGGGCTTGCCTGGCATGCATAAGGACGTGGGTTGGAACCCCAGCACCACATACACAACGAAGTGTCAGAGCAAAGAAAGCCACATGAAAAATTAAATAAAAAATTGATTCTCTCTTTCTCTCACTTCCCTCTCTTTGAAAAAAAATGATTATTGATAGAAATACCAAAAGGTGATCATATATAAACTTGTACTAAATGAATCCTTTATTATAGTAATTAATCACTAAATATTAGCTCCCTTTCTATTTTGATTTCAGAAAACTATATTTTTACAAAAGGCACAAACATATTTAATGTATGATCTAAGCTAACAATCTAATTATCAAGGTTATTGAAAAACTGACCCTTTTAATCTTGGTTGCTCTCCTAGTTGGGTGTATTGGTCAGGGTTCTCCAATAGAAGGCCTGTGTGCAAGTCTCTGTGTGCGTGTGTGTGTGTGTGTTAGATAACAATTTTTCCATACAGCCATATATATCATGTATAGATTATATATATTATCTATACGGATGTATATCACTCTATTTTATCTATATGGATCCGTGGAGATTATCTATGTACTTAGGAACAGACTTGTTATAAGGCATTTGCTCACACATGATTATGGCAACTAAGAGATCCCATGATCTTCTGTCTGTAAGCTGAAAACCCTGAAAAGTCAGTGGTGTATTTTAAGGGCCTGAGAACCAGAGAGCCAGTCTGGATCTAAAAGCCAGAGAACATGGAGTGCTGAAGGCTGATATCCTGATTCAAGCAGTTAGCTGAACTAATTTAAATTTCCTCTGCCTTTTTTTCAACTTGGATCCTCAATAGATTGGATGATGTTCACTCACATTGGAGAGGACCATTTGTTTTACTCAGTCCACTAATTCAAATGTTAATCTCCTCCAGAAATAACATCATAGATACATTCAGGAATAGTGCTGAACTGACTAACTTGGTATCTGTGGACCAGACAAGTAGACATAAAATTATCCCACTGGATGTCACATTTCATAATAACTTCTCCAAATTTTCATCATTTAACAGTAGTATATTAACCTTTAAGATCCCAAACCTTTAAAATAAAGACAAACTGTAGAAATTATACTAATCATTTGTATTCAATAGATATCTTGCAATTTAATACTGTTTTACTTAATGTTGTTGTGTCACAAGCAAACAAAATCTAAGCTTCTATTCTCAAAATTTGATAAGATCAATATTTTGTTTTTCCATTTAGATATAACTATTAATCCTAGAACCTGAAGTGTTCAGAAACAATGCAAACTATTTGAAACACTCTTATAATCTCTAACTTTATGAAACCACATGAGGTAATATGATAGTTAGTAAATGTATATTCTGAAGTCTTTACCAACATGTGCTCAAGAATTGAACTATTTCAAATTCAGTTGCTATTTCATATCACAATGTTTCTTTTCTCATAAATGGAAAAAGAAGAATTGTGTTATCATCATTATCTACTTCCACCCTCTACAGCCTGTAATAAGCTTCAAGACTATCTTCCTTTACTATTGAACAATGATTCACCTATAGTTACATAACACTCCATTCTCAGGAATTCAAATCTTTCATTTTCTTCTTAACCTCAAAAGTGCTTATTGCTTGAAGCTTTAAAAATACAGTTTTAAGGAAATCTTTAAGAAGCTGAAATGAACAGGGAAAACTGAAAGAACCTACAAGATCAAGCTGATTATTATGATGACCTAACCTCTCTGCACTCACTTTTGGGGTCATTCAAGTATTGACCCCACATTTGCATCACCCTGAGAATAAGAGGCTTCTTAGTTGGCACTCTAGGTGTTTTGCTTGCTTCACCTTATTCCTTGTTTTATGTAGGACAGGACCCAGAAAACAGTATCTAAGAGATAAGAATAGGGGGATATTCCTACAGGGGACATTTGAGAAGTAGTCAACAAGGAAGAAGGGAAAATGAACCAATGGCGTTTTGAAAACCAAGAAAAGAGAGCCCAACCAGAAGAAAGCAGTATTCATCATCATCATCCAACACTGAACAGGTATCATGTCAGATAATGTTCAAAAAGTATTCATTGCTAAGAACTGCCAGCTCAAAGGAAACACATGACCATTAAATGTACATCTGCTTGACTTTACTTAAAATTTTTAAATACAAATTAAAACTTTCAAAAGACACTTTTAATACACCGTTTTGAAGAGGATATTGGGAAATTTTCTTTTAAATATTGATGATGGGGGTGTAAATCAGTATAACTACTGTATGACAACATCTATCAAATAGCTTTGACCTAGCAATTCCATGTCTGCAACTATGCAACATATTCTTGACTCATGTTTCTGAGGAAAAGTATTGCAAATTTGATTATAAATACTGATACAACGTAGGTGGTATTCAAGATGGGTTAAGTAAATCATGGCATCATTCCATGTCATAGAATTAATAAAGTGTAGTTCAAAGCAATGTTTGAGTGTTGTGTTAATGAAAGCTTGATCTGTTCATGTGTTTGAGAAAAAGGAAAAATGAAGTTTATTGCTCTGCTAGGAAGGAAAAACACAGGGGATTTCTGTTCCAAAAGGAATGATTGTATGCATCAGGGGGGAAAAGTGTCTTTTTATTTTTTTTATTCATTCAACATAGCCTTACATGTTGGAGGGAATTGTTTTTACACATTCATGAACCCATGGATATTGACAAAGCAAGCAGAGGCTGATGCCAGTTCATGATCTCCCCCCTTTGAGTTCTCCCTGATCTCATGTTTCCCCTACTTTACCCCCACGTTAGTTGGGCTTCTCATGAACATAGAAGGTTCCCCACTGGATTGAAAGCCCCACTACTCCATTCCTCCAGCTGCCTTGATATCCCCCTAATCCCTCCATCCCCTCCAAACAAGGGGTTTTAAAAGAGGAGATTCAAAGACTACATTCCATGTGCTGTCTGTTGCAGTTGTAATTCACTTGTGAATTTGTGAGATATTTATGAGATCTTCTGGTGCCATCCCCAAGGTCTGAACTGCTTTGTTCCTGTGGTGGGTATGTGCTCAAAGACAGATAACTCTGCCTAGGATGGGGAAGAAAGATAATCCTGTTTCCCCCAAGATTAGGAAGGTGGAGAGATTAGGAGGGGGCAAAAGAGGAAGAGAAAGAAACATGTCCCTTTTAAAACTAAGTTGCAGTAGCAGACCAGCAAGGGCTGTATTCAAAGCGTAAAGTGTACCACTGTTATGTAATACTGATATGGAAAGATCTGTGTCATTA
Source organism: Aplodontia rufa (assembly GCA_004027875.1). Lineage (NCBI taxonomy): Eukaryota > Metazoa > Chordata > Mammalia > Rodentia > Aplodontiidae > Aplodontia > Aplodontia rufa. Next base: position 6,809 of record PVKS010039730.1, on the reverse strand, counting down.
AGTAAGAACAATAAGGAGCAAAACAATGTTTTAGTATGCATCAGTATATGCTTTTTTAAATTAAAACCATTAATATTCATCCTGCATAAAATATCTTTAGAAGTTGACAGGAAAATTGGTGATAGCTGTTGGTTCTTGAGAAGAGAACTAACTAAAAAACCACAATTTGTAGAAAGAGACTTCTTTTCACTGTATTCTTATACTTTTGAAATGTTGTTTTAAAAGTATGAATTACATATTCAAAATGCCAAACAGTATAAAATAAAGTGAACATTTTTGTTACATTCAGCAGAAAAATGGTTACCAGTGACCTTAGTAATGGTTCCTTTAGAAACATGGCAGGCATAGGAACCATACTATAATGGGATAAAAAGTAACACTGAAGTAAATGGACACATTCTGGTGAGAATAACTTTCTGAGCTCCTTGGCCCTGGATGGGAGAAGGAGCTCTATAAAAGCCAGAGGTAGAGCTGAGGTCACAGAACCAAGGGGCTAAACCACCACATGGGTGCCAAGGTCACCAAACAGAGAACAGTGCAGACGGTAATTTATGCAAATAATTTCTAACCATTATTCTCTTGCATCTAAATAAAGGCTTAATGGCATGCCCTGTGCTTTGCAGATTTTAAATATCACAGTCAATAGCTTCTTCACTGGAATCTCCATCCTGTCTTCTAATATTTCCTTTTACTTTATGCATAAGCTTAGGAAGCTATTCCATTTTTCTGTGCCTCACTTTACGCATCTGCCCACTTCCCACAGATACTGTGAAGATTAGATGAATTAATACTGGTAAATCACTGAGAATCATGCTTGGCACATAGTAGATACAGTTATCCCACATTATCCATCTTTTCACTTTCCAAGTTTTCAGTTATCCATGGTCAGCCATGCTCTAAATATATTAAAAGGAAAATTCCAGAAATGAATAATTTGGAAGTTTTAAATTGTATGAATTCTGAGTAGAGTTATGGAATTTCACTCTATTCTGCCCCATCCCATTTGCCCAGCTTATCCACACTGTGTAGGCTACCTGGCCATTAGTCACTTAGTAGCAATCTTGTCTCATTTAACAGAATGATTATCCTGGTGTTTGCCATGTTTGTATTTAAGTAGCCTTTATTTTGCTTAATAATGGCCCTAAAGAACAAGAGTAGTAGTGCAAAGGAGGCTTTAAGGCATTAACTCAGGTACTACATGGCAACACATGTAAAAAAACATAGTGTACCAAGCATGATTACAGGATTACTCCTGTAATCCCAGTGGCTCAGGAGGCTGAGGCAGGAGGATCATTACATACCAAAGCACTTTGTGCTATACCTTAAATACACACAAATTTAAAAATAAGCACTTATTCTGGGTGTAGTAGTGCATGCCTATAATCCCAGTGTCTTGGGAGGCTGAGGCAGGAGGATCACAGGTTCAACGCCAGCCTCAGGCTCAGTACCTTAGTGAGACCCTTGTCTCAAAATAAAAATATAAAAAGGGTTGGGGATATGGCTCAGTGGTTAAGCATTCCTGGATTCAATCCCTGGTACCAAAAAGAGAGAGAGAGAAAGAGAGAGAGAGAGAGAGAGGGAGAGGCACATAGGACATGTAGGATCAGGTCTTATCAGCAGTTTCAGGCATCCACTTGAGGTCTTGAAAGGCATCCTTTGCAGATAAGGGAGGACTACTGTACTGCATGCATTAGTTTTCTAGGACTGTCATAATAAAATACCACAGTCTGGTATTGATTTTCTCACAATTCTTATGACTAGAAGTCTGAACTCAAGGTGCTGGCACTTCATTTCTTCTGAGGTCTCTCTTGTTAGCTTGTAGATGGTTATCTTCTTGTTGTCTCTTCACATGTTTGTCCCTCTGTGTGTCCTAATCTCTTTAAATAAAGATACCAGAAATATCAGACAAACCCACCATAATGATGCCATTTAATCTTAATTACTTCTAGAAAGAACCTACCTCCAAATATAATTGCATTCTTAGGTACTGTGGGCTACGACTTCACATACATGAACGTTGAGTGGATATTCATCACACAACACATGTTTGTGGTTGATATAATACCCAGGATTATAGCAGGTGTTTGTGTACAGAGGAAACTAACAATACTTATATTAATATCTACAATGAATTTGGAAGAGAGTCAAGGATTTGGTAGAGAATAGCATTGAGGAAAGGGAAAAGAGTGGTTTAACGCACAGAAATTAAAGTGAATATATAAAAAAATTACATTCTCTTATATGCTTATGAATGTGTACTATATAATATGTAATATGTGGCTATCAACTTGATTCATTTTGTATTAAAATTAATCATCGTATTCAAGTCCTTAGAAGCTGTTAATAGAAAACTATAAGAAAAGAAATTTTGTTAAAAGTAACTGGTTTATCACTGGAGCGGTGACTCAGTGGTTACAGCACTTGCCTTGCATGTGCAAGTACACGGGTTCAAATCCCAGCACCATGTACACAACTAAGTGTCAGAGCAACGAAAGCCATGTGAAAAACTCAATAAAAATTGATTCTCTCTCTCTCTCTCTCTCCCTCTCCTCTTTTTTTTAAAAGTAACTGGTTTAAGTATATATGAATATCGTACTGTTACTTTCAATGTGTTTATGAGTGTACAATAACTCAATTTCTTCATACAACATATTTTAAAAAGTAGCTTTATAGACTATGCACTAGGTTAACTGTTGGCTTTTTAGAAGAGTTAGACTAACAAGCATAAAATTTGAGTAAAATCTGTATTTCCATGAAGTTAATTTCCATCTAGTTCTAATTACAAAAACTTGCAGAGATGTTCCCTAACCATTGAGATTTTTTAAAATAGTTCTAACAACCTTTGACTCTTAACCTGGATATGCTCAATGTTTATCATCATAAACTTAAATTTGTTAAGATGCTTGTGTAGAAAGAAAAAGACTTTTTTTCACCTAAAATTTTGAACCAGGGAGTCTGAATTGGTGTGAACTGTAGAGTCTGTATTTAACTTTAAGCACTGATAGTTGAATTTACTAATCATCCTTAGGATAATTAACCTGCTTATTCTGACCAAACTGATGTAGCTTTAATTACTTAACTGCTATAAAAGACCAAGCAGATTCCCTTAGAACTAGAAACAAGTCGAAAGGCTCCTTGAGGAAGTTATTTTCCATGTAAAATAAATGAGCATACAGAATAACTGAAAACAAGGCTAAATTTCAGTTTTCCATAGTAAATCAATGGCATGAACATCAGTGGGGTGTTTTTCTCAAAGAGAGAGAGAGAGAGAGATAGAGATATGGATAAATACATCCTGAAATTGGGAGGGAAAACTGAAGAACTGTGGAAAAATTAGTCCCCCTGACCCCAGTAGAAAGGGTTCTAGGTGAAGCTGAATCTTTGAGAAGAGTCCTAACAGTCCATTTCAATAAGGAGTTGGAAGTAACCTCTGTAATGAGAAGGCACAGAATATTTTGGAAATGTGAGTGTGCAGAGCATGGTTAGACTAGAGGGCTCATATATTACCAGTTGATCAAGGGTAATAGAGTTAAGAAATACATGGTTTTAATGATGCATAATTCTGCCATGTTAATAATTTCAATGGTGGATGAGGTAGGTGCTCAGGCAAAACACAAATGGATTACAATTTTAAGACATCCCAAGTCAACAGGGACAATTCCAGCTTCCAGAGAAAGGGTAAGCTGAGTTCTGCACTGGTTGTGAAGCTCCATTGGAGACAATCTAGTCTCTAGGCTATTGGAAATGGGCTTTTGGAAATGGATAGAACTCAGAGATCCTGACCTCTGGGACCTATGGTGTGTTTATGATCTAACTAAAGTCTTGTAAAGTCTCATAAATTTGACTATTCCCAGCGTGCCATTTACAGATACAAGACCTTATTTGTTAGTGTAAGGAGGAGGGTTAATTAATTGAAATATAAATATTAGGAGAAAGGATAAATTTTGAAAGGTTGAGTTGATTTCTGAGTATGTGGAGATTGGGGTTCATGGACCACCTAGGTGTAACTGAATAGTGGGCAGCTATAATAGTAGCCTAAAGTCAAGGAACAAGGTTAAGGAAGTTGAGAATCTTGCCAATGATGAGAACTTCCTCCTGTCCTGATTCACAGACTAACTGGATGTTGTGGGCAGGCTGAAAATTCATTCACAGGTTCTTTTTCCTGCTCCCTGGTCTGCTATTTTCATTTCATTTTCCTTTCTTTAGTTTCTGCTTTTTTTCTACTTGATCTTTGCCCTTATCCATTAAGCATGATTAAACTTTCATTTCCTAAATAAATGCTACTCGATGCTGGTTCTTCTGCAAGCTAATTCACTGTGCTCAACACACTAGTTTTTCCTTATGTGAGCTTTACAAAACTAGGTGCAACTCATGCCTGATCTACACTCTTCAGTTCCTTGCAATTTGGCTTTCATAACTCTGTGGCAAATGGTCCTTAATTCTAATAGCACATGCCCATTTTGGCACACATATACTAAAATTAGAACAATATAGAGAAAATTAGCATGGCAGTTGTGCAAGGATTACATACAAATTCATAAAGCATTCCACATTTTTAGTATGAACAGAATTTTCAAAATTTCTGGGATGAAATCAAAAGAAACAATATAATAGTAATTGGTATACAAGTTAAAAGAATAATTTTTCCATATTACAATAGAGAAAGATATGCTCATCCAGGAAGCTTATAATAGGACACTCACTATACCTAGTAAAATGAGAAGCTCATCAATACACTTCATATTTAAAATGTACAATAAGAAAATCAAGGAAAGAATATTAAAAGCTGCATGAGGGAAGACCCAAAATGCATTCAGAGGCAAACCAATAAGAATGAACTCTGATTGTTCAGCTCAGACTTTAGAACCAAGAAGATACTGGAAGAAGATATTACAATCTCTGAATGACCACAACCTTCAGCTGAAAGTACACTCAGCCTCAAATTCAAAAGGAAACATGAGCATATCACAATCAGGTCAAACTTGTAGCATTCATGAACAGAAAACCAGCATTACAAAGAATTCTCAAAATTAAACAACAGGTAGAAGAACAAGCAAACAATTCTCAAATCCCACAAAAGGAAGAAATTTAATACAGGTACACAGTATCAACAGACAACCAAGACAGCACATAACTCACTAATAAAACACAATGACTATGAACCACAATGACATAATTATCCTAACACTGAATGTGTATGGTCTCAGGGCACCAAAGGCACAGATTAGCAAATTGGATCAAACCCTGAAATCTAACAATATGCTGCCTACAGGAGACCCATATTACAGCCAAAGACATTCACAGATTGAGGTTGAAAGAATGGCAAAAATATCTACCAGGTTTACAGCTGAAAGAAAGCAAGTTGGTGTTGCGATGCTTATATTGGACAAAGTAGATTTCACCATAAACTAATCAGAAGAGATAAAGAAGGCTATGACATCATAGTAAAGGTAACATTACATCAGGAAGATAAAAACCATAACAAATCTCTAGACTCCAAAAAACAATGCACACAAGAACGTGGAAAACATGCTCCATGATATCAAATCACTAATTTTTTTGTTAAGAGAGGAGGGGAGAGAGAGAGAAATAGAGAGATAATCAATTTTATTTATTTTTCATCTGTTCTTTGTTTCTTCAAAACTTAGTTGTGTGTATTGAGTTAGGTTTTCAACCTAGGTCCTCATGCATGCCAGACAAGTACTACAACAACTGAGCCACTGTTCCAGCCCCCATAAAACCACTGATGGACCCCAACATGTTAACACTAGGGGATGTTATTACTTCTCTATCACCAATACACTGATCATCAAAGCAGAAAACCAATAAAGAGATCTACATCCTAAACAACTCCTTCTATCAAATGGACTTAACAGACATCTATAAAATATTCCACCACAAATTGGCTGAGCTTACCTTCTTCTCAGCAGTGCATGTATCCTTCCCCAAAATAGATCATATTCCAGTTCACAAAGGAAATCTCAGCAAATATAAAAAAGTAGAAATTATTCGATGTACCTATCAGATCTTGACACCATGATTCCAGCAATTAACAGCAATAATATTAACATAAAATACATGTATATATGGAGATCGAATAATACCCAATTAAATGAAGAATGGACCCAAGAAGACATGAGAGCAGAAATCAAATAATTCTTGGAAGTGAATGAGAATGAAAATACAACATATCAAAACCTCAGGGATACCATGAAAGATTTATTAAGGGGAAATTTCATAGCACTGAGTGCCAAACATTAGAAAGCAGGAGAAATGATGAATAAAAAAGCTTATGCTTCACTTAAAATACCCACAAAAGGAAGAACAATCTAACTCGAAACCCAGAAGAAGGAAGGAAGTGATCAAGATCAGAGATAAATCAACAAAATCGAGAACATAAAGTCAATAAAAAATGAATGAAAAAAGAAGTGGTCCATGGAGAAACTAAATAATATTGACAAACCCCAAGCCAATCTCATTAAAAGAAGGAAGAAAAAGTAGCAAAACAACAAATACACCAACAAAAAGGAGCCAACACCACTGACCAAAAGAAATCCAACAGACTATCAGAAACTATTTTCAAAACCTCTACTCCTGTAAATTATTAGACAATCTGGAAGACATGAAAAAATTTCTAGACACATACAACATCCCCAAATTGACACAGGATGAAATTGAAATTCTAAACAGCCCAATAACAGGCATCAAAATCCATATGACAATTAAATGCCATCCAAACAATAAAAGCCCAAGACATGAAGTATTGGTGTGGTGAGTTTTACCACACCAATGAGGAGGAGCTAACACCT
>PVKS010039729.1:0-17058 GCA_004027875.1 Aplodontia rufa | reverse complement strand
CAGAGATCACAGTAATTTTAAAACTTTAGTGTGCATCCAAATACCCTAGGGGCCTTGTTAAAACACACATTACTGAGCTGCTGAGTCCAGGGCTTCTGACTCAGTAGTCTAGAGAGGGACTCAATAATTTCACTTCTAGTAAGCTCTCAGGTGATGCTCACGTGTAGTTTCTGAAGACCATACTTTGAGAAGCACAGGTGTAAACTCTGTCTAAACAGCCTAATTGTATCAAAGATGAATTTGTTAGGGCTCCATGAAAACAACAAACTTGCAGTTCATCTTGTCTTTCATCATCTTACTTGGTTTTAATTTATCCTTGGAAAATAATTTGGTTTCTAGGAACAAACAATTTGTTTGTCTTCTTTGGGGATATAATTTGTAGCCAAGGGTTTACCTAACATTTTCATCTTTAGCTGTTTCCTTTTCCCCAGTCATGCCCCTCCTGTGGATGGAAACACAGAGAAAACTCAGACCAGCATCTCCATAAATAGGGGTCCAAGGACCAAAATTGCCTTCAGCTCTCAAAATAGCTCAGGTGGCCAAGTAAGTACCAGAGTCATTTATTCTATCATTTTTCCCACAGATTTTTACTAATCTCTTCCTGTGATCAATTTACCATGTAATATAACTATAAAGATACATTTTGGATTATTAAAATTCATATTGTTAGTGGAGGAAATTGAGTAACTTGCTCTTGTATCACTTCTCTATTAATGAGGGCTTTTTCACATGTATGATCAAATATGATCATCAAAACATCTCTGCGAGACAAGGATTGCTTTAAATAATTACTAGGATTTGTGTGTCTTGATGGAGTTCCACCAAATAGACTCTAAGACAATGATTCCAGTGCAAATAATGTATTTTAAAAGTCACCCAGGAACTACAGGGAGACAGAAGAAAAATGAGACAGAAACTGGAGGATTGCCAAAAAATTAAAAAATGCATAAATGAGCAGACTCCCACTCTAAAATCTACACTATGTATTAAGTGTTCACGGAAAGATGACAATATTTTATCAGCAAGGAGACATTTGTATATCACATATATACTCTTTTAAAACCAAGACAAATGCTTTGTAATGTTTCTTAAATGCTCCAGTAATATTACTTTTGAAAATTAACAATCGTTTTCCCCTGCCAATTTTTGCATCAAAGCTGACCAAGCTGCTCCTACTCTGGAATTTTAAACCAAATTTAATTAAATAAACGAAGTTCTTTGGATGGGGTTAGGCTGTTTCCTGAATGCACATCACTCCGCTGCTCTGCCTGGAAGGGCTCTCCGCCTTGTTTCAGCTGACTTTTTCTCTTGGCTGGCCCTTGATCACTCTTAATGATCCCCAGCTGTATCAGTTCCCTGCCTGCTTTAACCCCAATTGGCCTGGCCTCACATCTCTGCAGTGTCTGGAGGACAAATGAAGCCAAGCTGACCAGCGCCTCCTTAATGGAGTCCCAGATAATAGGTGGTAATAGACATTTAAATCATTTCTTTTGTTCTTCTATACGTGCTAAGAAAATTAATAATTTGTGCAGTTTTTTTAAAAAATCAAGAATAAAAGATAACAATGCTGTGTGCCTGTCAATCCGGATGCTACACTATAACTATTCCCCACCCCTCTCACCCACTTCATTATTTAAAGATGTTTACAAACCTGGCAGCATAGAGCAGTGTCTCTGGCTGAAAGGTTATAAAAATCTGCTCAGAATTGGCCACAGATGTGCAACATCTCTACAACCTCCTTATTTCTAGAATTGACCTTTTCCTGGGATACCTATGTATGAAATTCACAGACCGTATCAATAGTAGATCATATTATTTTATTTTAAAACAGAGAGTAAAAAAGTACTATGAAATCAAGTATGAGACATGAAGATTGGCAGGGTGGTAAGCTTGTCATACTTAGCTATCACCTCATTAGCAGAAATGATTCAACACCATTCATCCTATAGGTAAATATGAACAAATGTAGACTTAGCTGAAGACTGGGAAGTTACATGCAGTCAAGAAACTATAATCAGTAAATAGTCAGCACACAGATGCGCCTTGATATTCTACGTTTAGCTAACGTCAATCAATTGCTTACCATTGTTCAGATTGTTAGTTGCACTGACACACACTCCCCAGTATAGGCTCTTGGAATTGTTGTTTATGGGCTCCAATTATTTTTCTTAAAACAGCAACAACAAAAAGGAAACATTGACATATATTGTCACTTTTCCTAGCTTGGAACAGTTTTGATTTACCAGCATCCTCATGAACAATGTAATCATCAAGCAAAAAAAAAAAAAGAAAAAAAAATCCAAAAAAACAAAAAGCAGTCTTTTCATAATTAACACTGGCCACAATATTATAATATATTATCAAAAAAGGAGATATGACAGGGTTGACAGTGTCAGTATGGACAAGGGTAATATAATAAGCAAAACATATTTTTTAAAAATTTGCCAGGCAGGACATTTTTATTTTTTTGTTATACAGCTAAAAATAGTTTGCAAAGATTAAGATATGTGTGTGCTTATTAAATTTGAGTATCACTTTTATGTACGCTTCCATTGTACGGGGGGACCCTTGTGGTGGGCGTGTATTGCACGTATGTTTATACATGGGTATAGCATGAAGGACACACAACTGTATCATCGTGGTGTATCCTGAAAGTATAAATGTGTGCATACATCTATATGAACACATGTTATATATAGCTGTATTATGTGTTCAACTCTGAGTGCCAAGGTATACACATTCCTACTTACTTTGAAAAATTTGACTGATAATCACCTCTGCTCAATGTTTCCAGGTGGATGGACACTGATTTTGTATTGCCCTCAGCATTTACTTTATTCTTTGAATTATGTGAAAGAATTATATTATTATTAAATATATTATAATAAAATATCATCTCATAGAAACTTAATCAATCTACTGTCTTCCTACTGAAACATGATTTTTAATATACTTATGCTCAAAAGTCTGTTTTATATTTTAATATTTATGCCATGAAACTCCCCTGAGAATTGAGCTGAAATCACCTAGAACAGAATTCAGCGTGAAGTTTCCATACAACTGTCTGTCATCTTATGCTTGTGGTATCACAATTGGCTTCTCTGTGAGAAATCATCTCGTCAACACTGATTTCTACCACAGAGGAAGAATGAATGAGTTTCTTGGTGTGGGAAGGGGCATCAAGGCTGCTTTGCCCCTCGCCCCTGAGATTTTATACTTCTGCCCACTTAGATGTACAACGTAAAGCACTTTAGGACTCTGAATTGCAAAAGACTATGGAAATGTAAGATTTATGAATTCACCATAAGTTCAATGTCTGAACTTGACTGGCTGAAAGGATTTTTGCAGCAAATGGTTCAGAGTGCTCTTCATTCAGGTCTGCCGGGGATAATGTGTCCAAAGTAAATACCCGAAAGGCCTTCCTTCTACTAAGTTCACCACCTGAATTATCCTCTTTCTGTGAAGGATTAATTTTCTAAAGGCCTATGAATTTCCAACTAGAAATTGCATGGTGCAGATTATTAAAGAGTTTAGCTGTAGGGCAATCAGTTGTACTTTTTCTAATCAAGCTCAATATACCCAAAGTACTCTTTTAAGAATCTAATAGTTCACCAAATGTATTCGAAGTCACATGGGCATGTCATTGCACAAGTAGCTTTATCAGAAAAACAATTTCGGAATTAATGCAATCTGAGACACTTACTGCCAGGATGTGTGTAAGGAGCATATGTCAATTGAGAACCAGCGGCATCGCGTTGCAGAAAGCAGGAAGGAGCTTCAGTTTCCCCATTCTCTAACACACAGGAGCCAGTGGGTGTGCTGAGAAAGCTGTCTTCATTTGTGCGTTAAAAACTTACCTTTAAATAACATCCTTGACAATCTATGCAAAATAGGATCAACATATTTGTTGAACCCTCTTCACTTTCTCTTTCTTCCACTTTTTCTCTTCCTCCTGATTTTCTTTCTCTGTTATATACTCAGGCACCAAAGACCAAGTTAAAATTCCCAGTACATGAAATGTTATCATCTTCCATTTCTGAAACATCTAACTCTACTTTGTTTTGTTTTATTGTTTTCTTCTTTGTCCCAATATCTCTTTTTCTTTTCTGATTCCCAATAAGCATGCATAATATAGTAAATTTATTTTATTTATTTATTTTTTATTTTATAAAGACTAGCTGTACGGCAGTTGGTTGTACTTTTGTAATCCAAATGCCTTTTGATGGATTCTTGGGTTGCTTCTGGCTGCCCCTCAACCCCACACTCCAGCACACACAGTTGAAGTAAGCACCATTTATATATCCCTTTATGAACCTAACCAAGAGTTTGTTTGAGTACATACTCAAGGGTACAAACATGGATGGATTTGTGGGGTCATGTGGTAGAGAAACTGCACACTTGATTTCTCAAGTTGTATCTTAATACTATGGGTAGAGTTTTGCCACTTTAATTTGTGTGTTTCTTTCTACTAGTAACAATACTCTACCTGTCTATCTTATTCTTTAATTTGCAACCATTCTTATTGAGTGTAAAATATGCTATTGTGTATTTTTGGAGATGTATGTAAGATATGCTTCTTCACTTCTTTGCTGCAGGAATATTATCCTATTTGTCGAACATCACTTTTAACATGTAAATGGAAGTTTCAGTATTAAATGCCTGTTTAATAGTGTTTGAGTGCTCTCACTTTTAGACCTTCAAAACATTATTTGTAAATATTGCTCTGACTTATGAATACACTTTTACTTGGAGCTGCTGCTAGTCCAAGTTTATTCCCGTGGGAGAGGCTTCCATTCTGAGATGCAGAAGAGCTTTTTAGTCTGTGAATACCTGAAGAACAAATACAGGTAAGGGATTAATGTGTAAGTAAATGAAATCCAGTAGGATTGCTCTTTAAGGTTGTATCTTAAAGACTTAGAGGGACAGATGATGATAACCAGTATAGCTTCAAAACTGATTTTATAAATTACTAGGAAGCAAAACAATTTTAACCCTAATATTTTCTTCCAAAATGTATGAAAATTTCCTGGGTTTAGGGAGTTTATGATTTTTAATTGAAGGATTTTGTGTTCCTAATAATATTAATTAGAAATCAAAATCTGTACAATAAGAGCAGGATGTACATAGTCTTTAATTTCCATAGATCTAACTTCAGGGCAGAATGTAATTACTAATTGGTTCTCTCCCTCAAACTTAGATTTCCTTCCTTACCTTGCTGTGAGGGTAGAAGAAGTGGGGCTCTGTGAACACTTGGCTTGGCTTTGAGCCTTCCAAACACTATTTCATAACAAGTAACATATCTGTAAGAGAGTCACCTGTGATTAGGGGGTATGCTCCATAATCTTGAATCCAACAAAGTGATAGGTCCACAAAGTAGGAAATTCACGACCTTGGATTCATTAATTATGTGTTCTCACCAATTGTATGAGCAGCCATGGACACATACAGGAAATGTGTCCTGCTGAACTTCAATGCCACTTCACAGTCAAAATTCAACTATAGGGGCTGGAGCGGTGGCTTGGCTGTTAAGGCACTTGCCTGGCATGCTCAAATACATGGGTTCAAACCCCAGAATCCATGTACATAACTGTCAGGGCAATGAAAGCCATGTGAAAAACTCAATAAAAATTGATTCTCTCTGTCTCGCTCTCTCTCTCACTGTCCTTCTCTCTTAAAAACAAAATTCAGCAATAGAAATTAGCCAGAAAAGTCTCAAATAAGAAAACATAAAAGATGGAGAGCAATACAATATAGGATTTGAACACTCTCAAAGATTTCAGTTCATGAACATGACACTGACTATGTACAGATTCAGATTTTGAATCAAATATGATTTGTGTTTCATAAGTCTCTATTTAAATTATTAATTCCAGATTTGATATTATTCATGAATCATGGATGCAAACGCATTAAGAAAAAGCAACTTTTTAAAAATTGGTGCATGAAAGTCATATGTAATCGTGGGATTTATTGAAATATATTTGACATGCTCAAAATAAAACAATATTAGTTGGTCAGTGTAGGTGTAGCTTGGTGGTAAAGCACATGCCTAGCATGTGCAAACCCTGGGTTTGGCCAAAAAAAGAAAAAAGAAAAGAAAAGGAAAGGAAAAAAGAAAAAATTTTGTTAATAGCAGTGTGGCAACTGGATGGATGGGCAGATTTGTGGTTGTTATTTTTAAAGTACTTCAGAAACTATAAAGAAACAATATAACAGTTATGATTTTATGATAGTATTTTCATATGATATAAATACTATATAATAAATTTTAATGCAAATATAATTATTGAAATGTAAGATATTATGTCCATCAATGTCCTCTGTCCTTATAAGTCAATTTGAACTAAATTAAATATACTAAGTAAATCTCTATGAAATTCATATTCATAAAACTAATTATTGAGCAATATCAGAATATCTTTTACACCAGTGATGTGAGAATTAATGCCCTTTTAATTAAATGCATTTTATTACAGTGATACAGAACATTGTGCTATTTTGATTTTAAGATAGATTATATTATTCAAATTTTCAAAGTTACCATTGGTATCTTGATTTTTTAATATGGTAATAAAAATGTGACAGTTTCAACATAATGTGACAACTTTAGCTGGAATAAATAGAAAATGCAAAATTCTGATTACACCAGATTAAAATATGGATAAACTATAGTTTATTTTATTTTAGAAGAGAGAGACAGGGAGAGAATGAGAGAGAGAGAAAAAGGAAATGAATCTTATTTATTTTTTCATCTGGCATTTGTTTCCCTGACACTTAGTTGTGTATGTAGTTCTGGGGTTTGAACCCAGGTCCTCACACATGGCAGGTAAGAGCTCCAACTGTTAAGCCACTGCTCCAGATGTAAACTATATTTTAGTAAACCTTATTTTAGTAAGAAAAAGCAGTCAAATATTAGAAATTCCATATAGTTAATATGACAATTTTCACTTTGATTTTTCATGGCTATTGGTCATTTTCATTTTTACATAAGTATAGCTTCTGAAATAAGAACACCTTTTTTTTTTCCCAGTGATTACAGTGCTTGCCTGGCATGTGGAGGATATGAATTAGTACTCCAGCACTACATACAAAACTAAGTGTTGGAGTAATAAAAGCCACATGAAAAACAAAATAAAATTGATTCTCTCTCACTTGCCCTCTCTCCCTTTCAAAATAAAATAAATAAGAAATAAAATAAAATCAAGTGAAAAGTGCATATCTCAATAAGTAAAAGTGTGTGGATGAAATTATACTAGCTATAATTGACAGTTTAATATATTTAAATCCAGATAGAAACTATTGAAAACCTTTTAGACCTTTATAATATTTTATAATGAATATGGAGTGCTGGGTATTGATATTTAATTTGAAATTTTTAATTTAAATATTTTAAAATTTGAATTTGCAAATTTTCTAAGTTTTTCTGAATAGGTGGGTTAACTTCCATATAACAAGCAGTACGCACATTAACAATTAGGATCATTTGATAGTTGTGTGAAAAACATTTTGTTGGGTTATTTTTGTGCACACTGATTATTACATACGTTTATATAGAGAGGATTATTAAAAGATGATATCAAGCCATGAAAACACATAAAGGTAGAGAAGATAAGAGTAGATGACTTTCAAAAAGGGATGTTTTGCAGTATATTTAGTACTGCTGTATTTCAAATGCTTTTTTTTTGCTTATTACTTTTGAGGCTCAGAGGTTTGAGGCAAGATCATGAAATTGAGGTGTGAAAATTCAAATAGCAGTTAATTAGTTTAGTTAGACTGTTAACACGAACATAATGGATTTTCAGCTTTTTCTCTTTTTTATCCTCTGACTTCAGGCAATTATACACCAGCACTTCTTGAACAAGTTATTGCACATGATTTCAGAAAATGAACTGCTTACACACTTAAGCCCAATCTAATTAATTCAATTTATTGAAATTGTTTATTCATCTTCAATGAAATTGAGGTTGCTATGCCCATCATTTAGTTCATTCATGGCAGTAGTATCCTTGATGTTGAAGTAATTCATCTCCCCTCACTCCACTGGTACTAGAAGACAAATTATATGTTGAGCAATAAACAATTTAAAAATATGAAGTTTACCAAAATGTGTTTTATTTATTAGTTCTTACCTGCATGAATCTGAAAACTAATCCTTATTTGGTTTTGTGAAATAGAAATAATCCAAAATAGCTGTCATACTATGTATGAAAAACAATGTGTGGTAGTCTACTGGTGGGAATGATCATTGCATTTAAGTAAAGACATAAATATAATATTCTTGCCATTACTGCAACTGTTACACAGCTCTGAAAGGAGCACACAGCATCAAGATTTTCAGAGACTGAATCAATAAATCAGAAACAATCTGCAGTCAAAAGATAATCTGAAATTTCCGAGGATTTCTCTGCACACCAGGGATGCCCCATTCGTCACGAGTGCGTTACCTTTTCTCAAACAATCTCAAAAGATTTCCAAGGTGCGCAATATAACCACCTACTGTCGTTGGCTCCAGTTCCTCAACACACTAATATAACTAGCCACAATTCTCAGGAGGGACTTTAAAGAAAGAGGAAAATTACTTTTATGAATTCTCCATGTTCCAAAATATTATATGTGATTAGAAGCCCTTAAGGAATTCATTTTTCACTTTAGAAAGAAACAAAGGCCCGGATTATTAGGGAGGCAGTATGAAGGGGAAAAAATGTAAGAAGTTTTGCAAAGAAGCAGTTATAAGACTTGGTGACACAAGTTAAATATGGGAAGTGAAAGACCAATAGAAATAACTCCAAATGTCCTGCTATTCTAGCATGCTTAACATCCTCTAGTCTCCTTTCCCTATTAGCTAACAAGTAGGTAAGTGCAAATTAAACATTTTAAACATTTGCATGACACTGATGTCTCTAAAAAAGTCTATAAATTTTTCTTAATCTGTGTTGAATTTGGAGTGCTGGTATTTACACCCGGTGGAGATGGCCAGGAGGAAGGACTGAAATACAAGGGTATGGTCAACCACCACTTAAGAGTTATGAGGGAACCGATATAATAAGACATTCCATAAGACACAGTGCCAAAGTTCACCATCACTTTTAGGGCTATTAGCTATCTATTTCACGATTTCTCCTTATATTAATTTCATGCCAATTACTAACATTATTAAAATTTATTTTTAACAGATTTTTTAAGGAAAAAAGAAACTATCCCTAAATACTTGACTTCTATGAAAACCTTTGTCTGTACTCGAATTTTCAAAAGCCAGGAAAGACAATTTGGAAGAGTGTTGATAGTGACAAATTCAGTTATCTCAAAGACATACACAGGCTGCCCAGGTCTTACAATCTATTACCACATAGCATAATGCTGTCTACATTGACTGGGCCAGAAATACTTCATTTCACTAGATCACAATCTTATAAGACAGCCTTGTCATTTTAATTTGTCACTGTTTGTCTCCTATATCTCATTGAAGTCTCATCTGTTCAGCCAAGTGCCATAGGCTACCTCTCTCAGAAAAAAAAAGAAGAAGAAAAAAAAATCCTATCACACTCAATAGAAAAAGCAAAGTCACTAAGAGAAAGTTTGTGTCTAAAAACGTTACCAGAGATTTCATTCCCACAGGCATAGCAGGTGGTATAAATACAATCTAAACGGAGACAGAAAAATGAATTGTTGCTTCTATTCCCTGTCTCCAGTGTCTCTGAGAATGTTATATCTGCGTCTTCTACACAGCTATTGATTTGGTATCCCTTATCATCCACTGAGCAAAGAGGACAGGGGAAAGGAAACAGAATATAGAAAGACTAATGTCTGATATGTGGTCTGAACCTGAAGGAAATATAGCAATTTTGAATTAATGATTGAAGGCCATCAGAAATCCTTCCTGTTGACTTTTAATCAAAACTCCACCCTGCATCAAGAAGTGTACAAATATGAGGCATGTTTATTATTACTTTAGTGTCCTAACTTTATCTAAATATTCACAACATTGAATAAACAGCACGAATACCTTAGTGTTTTCCACTGGTGTATCTCTACATTCCCTTTCATTTGAAGTTAATTTAAAACTTTTTGATTTCGATGGATAGTGTCCAGGTTTGTCTCCTTAATGCTTTGGAATGGCCATCGTGGACACCCACTAAGATTCCTATAACTCTTTAAAAGCATCAATTGATTTCACCACTACAGAACTGCAAATAGAGTGATCAGTTTCCTATATATTAAATATATGTTCCTTTCCTGATATTCTTCACTTGTACTTGGTTCTAGTTGAACATGTTTTGCCTTTATCAGACAGAAATTTATTTCATGAAGCACTTGCCATTTTTTCTGCTTTGGAGGGAGGAGATCACAGATTGAATACTTTCTTTGGGTCCCACCAAGCTTCTTTTCCTCTTCTTTCTTTATGATAATTTCTGTCTGGCTAGTGAACTCCACACAGTCAGCAAATAAGAGTTGCCACAGCACTACTGAAACACATGGGAATTGGACAACACTATGCACTCTGATTGGTCCACTTTCTTAAGACAAAAAAAAAAATCTAAATTAACCAAACAAATGAAAAAAACAAAAGAAACCCCATACTTAAACTCTCTGTATAATAAATTTGTGATATCCACTCTTTTCTTTAGATTTCCTTAAGAAATTCTTACACAGGGCTGGAGCAGTGGCTCAGCATTTACAGTGCTTATGTGGCATGCCCGAGTTCATGTGTTCCAACCCAGCACCACGTACAAAACAAAGTGCTGGAGCAACAAATTCACATGAAAAATTAAATAAAATTGATTTTCTCTTTCTCTGTCTCTCTCACTGTCCCTCTGTCTCTTAAACAAAAAAGAAATTCTTATGTAAATCTATAAAAGTGAATGGAGCTAAATGTGAAGTGAAATGACTCAATGTTTTGTATTAATGTCCATTACATTTTCATAAACTACTAATGAAAAGTGAACACTTAAAGCATAATTTAAGAACTGAACATAATATTAGAATCATATGCATTTAGTTGTTCAATTGTCTTTCAGATATGTGTGACTCATTTTAAACTCTAAGCTTCTAGAGTTCAAAGGCCACATATGTTTAACTAGTTCTGCCTGCCATTAGGAACAGGTAGGGTACATAAAAGGGGCTTACGCAATGCTGTGATACTAAAACTGAAAATGAGCGTATTAACTAAGAGTAGGCATAAAATAGATGTGCATATTCAAGACTGAAAATCAAAATTTAATTCTCATCCCACTTTAGACATGTAAAGTACCTTGTTTTAATCCTTTATCTTGCTTATTCTCATTGTCTCCTTTTGTGTCTGCCAGAACCATAGCAAAATTGAGACCTCTTCTAAATTATAATTTTAAAATCCAGCACAAGGAAGTAATAGCATTTTTACTCTTCAGGAATATAAATTAAAATGACTAAGTTAAACATTTCATATGCATGTGTTCAGGTGGACACTAAACAAATGTTTCCTGATAAAGATAGCTATACATCTGTGTGTTCACCTGCTCAAAGAATTACAAAAGCAGCAGGGAAAACAGGAGTGTTAACTCTGTTTCTAAAACTGGTGG
The DNA here is from genome assembly GCA_004027875.1 of Aplodontia rufa. Classification (NCBI taxonomy): domain Eukaryota; kingdom Metazoa; phylum Chordata; class Mammalia; order Rodentia; family Aplodontiidae; genus Aplodontia; species Aplodontia rufa. The sequence goes on along the minus strand of PVKS010039729.1, from coordinate 5,503 downwards.
AATCAATGAGATGAACCAGAATGTAGTTTAGAAACAAAAAACATATAATTTAAGTTTTCTACTACTTGTTTCATTAAATGTATCATTCACTACTCAAGTGAAAGTATTCACTTGAAAACAAAGATTTAAACAATGTGCATTTTACAACACAGGACATAAAACTAAATAAATGAGTGATCATAAAATTCTGGATCAGAAAAGAGTATATCCAAGGACTTAGGTTAATGTCATTAGTATATTTTACATTTTTTAAATAAGTGCCACAAGTAAAAGTATTCATGTTTCATTTTAACAGATTTGTTGAAATAAATGATTGATAAACCATATTAGTTATCCATCACATATTTACATTTCAATGATGTTATATATTCTTGTAAAGATGTATGAATATCATGATCCAGTTTTAGAACATTTTGCCACTCTACAAAGTTTTCTTGTGTCCATTCATAGCTAGTCCCTGCTCCCATGCCCAAGTCCTAGGCAACCAATGATGTGATTCTTGTCCCTATAAATATGCTTTTTCTAGACATTTCAAATGATTTGAATCATAATGTGCAGTCCTTTGCATCTGATTCCCTTTACTGAGTGTATTGTTTTGGACATTAATGTATCAGTAATTCATTCCTTTTAATTGCTACACACTATTGCATTATGTGGATATGCCATATTTTATTTACCCATTTACCAGCTAATGGACTGTTAGATTGCTTGTTTCTGCACTTTGGCTAAAATAAATATTATTGTCATGAATATTTATGTGCATAAGAATACTTATTAATTTCTTTGGAAATCAGAAAGGAATTTCTGATTGGTATGGTAGTGTATGTTTAATTTTCTAAGAAACTGCCAAAATGTTTTCTAAAAGGCCTGGAAAACTTTATATCACCGCCAGCAATGAAAGAAAGCCCAATCCCTTCTCATCTTTACTACCACTTGATACTTATGTCTCTTTCGATTACAGCCACTTGAATTGATAAGCAGTGGTCTCTCGTGCTTTTACTTGAATTTATCTATTGACTAACAACATCAAGCATCTTTTGATAAAATGTATATTATTCATGTATTATCTTTGGTGTGTAATTAATCTTTAGCCTTTTAAGAAATTGGGTTGTATGCTTTTTTTTAATTTAAGAGTTCTTTATATATTCTAGATACACCTTCTTTATCAAAAATGTGACTTGCGATGCTTTTTTCTCAGAGTTGATATATCTTAGTTACATCTTTTGAAGTGCAGATTTTAACTCAGGTAATATACAATATATCTGCTGGTTGGTTTGTTTTTCTTTCATTGTTCGTGCATTTGATGTCATACTTAGGAACTCTTTACCCATATCAAGGTTACAGAATGTTTATCCTATATTTTTCACTAGAATTATATACTTTGCACTCTCATATTTAGATATAAGATTTAATTTTGTAAATGGTATAAGATTGAAGATTAAATATTAAAAGGCTAATTAACAACATATGGCCATTCAGTTATCCTTGCATTTGCTTTGGAAATGCTGTAATTTCTCAACTCATCATTTTACCTTTCTTTCTTTTTTAATTTATTTTTTATAAAAGCATTTTTATTTTAAGACCAATGAAACATCTCCTTTCTCTTCTTCCTGCTCACAAATATAGAAGGGAGGGGGAGAAATAAATGAGCTTCTTTAAGAAGGTATGAAGAATGTAGGTAGTGTTTTTAGAAAATGTTTTTTGGAAATGTAGAAACTACATTTGATACATTTATACCAAGATTGCATGACATGAATGATTCAAGTAAAACAATGACAAATACCTTTATTCAGGGGCCAATTCCTATGATACCTTTTCTTCAGTGATACTATTTCTCTTTTAAAATCTATGAATCTTTTTTTGATATTTTCAAGTATATTTATTTTGTGATATGTGGCACTTATATTTTAGAAATGCATTATTAACATATTACAGGTAAATGACAGGCTGTCCATGATTATAAATAACCCAGTAATATATACATACATACATAGTTGAATAAAGAATGGCTATGAAACAACAAATACTAGAAGATTGGGAAATAGTTCATACGAATACAACCTTTTTCTTTTTTTCTTAAAAAATTTAGTTATTGTACAATCAAAAATGCATCCAACGAAATATGATATGTATATATTCTTAACATTAGATTTACCCCCTAGAGCCCAACCTATTCTCCCACCTTTACCCCTTCCTTCTCCTTCCCAATACATCTCTATGAATGCCCTAGGTTATATGTTACTACACCTTTGCTGGGTCTAAAACATGAGAGTTGACCACCTTTCACACAGCCAGGGTCTAGCTCCAGCCTCCACAGATGAGTGAAGACATTCGACCCTCGGGCTCTCTGGGTTAGGCTAACTTCACTCAACATGATTTCTTCCATGGCCATCCATTTACCTTCAAAGACTGCAATATCTTTGTTTCTAATTGCTGAGTAGAACTCCATGGTATATACATACCACAGTTTTTGGATCCATTCATCCAGCGAGAGGCATCTAGGTTTGTTCCATAATTTACCTCATTTACCCTTTCTTGAACTCACTTTTTTAATGAACTTTCATCTCTGTTCTACTGATACATATCCCCATCCTTGTGGCAATACCTCACTGTCTTCAATACTATGAATTAAAAAAAAATTAATTGTATTTATACTTCATTCTTCATATTCACTCTCTCTCTCTCTCTCTCTCTCTCTCTAGGGGTGCTTAAGCACAGAGATACATATCCAGGACTTTAATTTTTTTATTTTGAACAAGGTCTTGCTAAGTTGCTTAGAGGCTCACTAATTTCTGTGACTGGCCTTGAACTTGCAAACCTCCTGCCAGATATGTGCTACCATGCCCAGCTTCATTTTTTTCTTTACCAGTCTTGCTAGAAGCTTATCAGATAAATTGATCTTTTCAAAAAACAGTTTGATTTTGTTGATATTTCTCTATTATGCTTTCAATTTTATTGACTTCTTTTTCTTACTATTTATTTTATTTTCTGCTTGTTTTGGGTTAAGTTTTTCACTATTTTCCAGTTTCTTAATGTGAGAGACTAATTGTGATTTCCTTTTCTAATATAAGCAATTAGTGCTGCAAATTTCCCTCTGTGCACTGCTTAATTTGTTGTGCATCAATTTTGATACATTGGGTTTCATTTTCATTGAATTCACTGTACAATCTGATTTCCCTTGGGAATTCTTCTTTGACCTATACATGAATAAGAAGTATGCAGGAGTTTTTTTCCATGTTTGGAGGTATTTTTAATACATTTCTCTTACTGTTTTCTATTATTTTGATCAAAGATCGTTGATATCAATTTTTTAAATTTTTGGTATCTACTTGTTTTATTTATTAGGCTCAGAGGAGACTATATATTGTAAATGCTTTATGAAAGCTTGGAAAGTATGTGTATACTGTTGTTGAAAGGTAGTATTTTATAAATGTCAATTAAGTACTCTTGGTTGATGGTATTATTCAGTTCTCTTGGATTGTTAATGATTTTTATCTGTAATTTTTCTATTATATGTTAAGTTAAGAATGTTGGAATTCCTAGTATAATTGTGAATTTAGCTATTTCTCCCTTCACTTTTTGCTTCAACCACACGAAGCTGTGTTGTTTGGTCCATTCAAATTTAGTAATCCTGTGTTCTTTGGATTGACTCTTTTGTCATTGTCAAATCTCTATCTCACCCAAAAAACTTGGTTTGCTATTAAGTCTTCTATACCTGTCAGTAACACAACTATTCCTGTTTTCTTCTGCTTAATGCTTAGATGGTCTAACTTTATTTAACCATTTACTTTTAGCATAACTATACCATCATATTTTAAATAAGATAATATTAGATGACATATGTTTTGGTTATTTTTTTACCTACTCTAACAACCCTTTTTAATTGGTGTGTTTGATAACTTTTTAATTTAGTTTAATGTTAATTTAAGGTGATTATATCAGCTGTTGTTGTAAGTGGTGCTTTAAATCAACCAACAAGGTTTGGAACAATCAAGAGTTGTAGGATTACTTGGAAGGCTGAGGAAGAACAATCACAAGTTCCAGGCCAGTGTCATCAATTTAGTGAGCCCCTGTCTTAAAATAAAATTTAAAAAGCTTGATATGCAGCTCAGTGGCAGAGCACCCCTAGGTTCAATTCCCAGTACCCTCACTTCAAAAAAAAAAAAAGAGAAAAAGAAACAAAAAGAAGAAGAAAACAGAGAGGTAGGAAAGTTTATTGAATTTAAGCTTTTTTTGTTTTGTCTGGTTCTTTTTTTCTCTTCCTCCTGTGTTCAAAGGTTTATTCATTTAGCATTCCATTTTTATTTCGAGAAATTTCTTTAGCTGTTTAGGAGAGGTCCTCTTAAAACTTGAGATTGTTTTCCTCTTTCATATCTGAGGGATATTATCACTAGACACATAATTCTGAGTTGGGGTTTGTTTTCTCTTAGCACCTGAAAAATGTTGCCACTTTCCTCTGACCTCCATGGTTTCTTATGAGAAATCCATTGTCATTTGATTCCTTCATTTCATATAAGAATTGTAAAGTGTCTCTTTGTATGTTTTCAAGACTTTGTCCTCATCTTTATTTTCAGGAGTTTGTCAAAGGTACATGTTGGTGTGGATTCCATTCCGTTTATCATGTTTGTGGTTTGCTTAGGTCTTCAAACTACAGGTCTCCCAGAAAACTTAGTAATTGTTCAACTATTAATATTTTGAATTTTTTTTATCTATTCTCTTTTTATTCTTCTCTCTGAGATAGTGAGGACAAAAATATATTGTCTTTAATTTTAACTCCATGTATTGTAAATTTCTATACTGCTGTTTTTTCCAGGGTGTTTTCTGTTTGTTGTTCAGAGTGGGAAATTTCTATCTTGTGATCATTAGTGTACTGATCCTTTCTAATATTCACTGCATTTTGATGTTGAGTTCATCCACTGAGTTTTTATTTCAGTTATTTTATTCTTTCCTTTTTTAAGAGAGAGAGAGAGAGTTATTGAGAGTGAAAGGGAGAGAAAAAGATAATTTTATACATTTTTTCTTCTGGCCTTTGTTTCCCTGACACTTAATTGTGTATGTAGTGATGGGGTCGAATTGGGTGCTTGTGCATGCCAGGCAAGTACTCCAACTGGTAAGCCACAACTCCAGCCCCACTTATATTCTTATTTATAAAATTTATAATTTATTTATAAATTTCCACTTTACTCTCCTTTTGTCTTTTATTTCATTTATGAGGTCTGTCTTTCCTGAGATTTATTATTTGTAATTCCTTTTAAATACTAGTTGAAGTGTGCTGGGTTTTTAACTGCCTTAAAAATCATTGTCGAAACAACCCCGGTGTCCCTCACAGGAAGAATGGATCCAAAAACTGTGGTACATTTATACCATGGAATATTACACAGCAATTAGAAACAATGACCTTGCAGCCTTTGAGGGTAAATGGATGGTTATGGAAGAGATCATGATGAGTAAAATCAGCTTGACCCGGAGATCTAAGGGTCAATTGTCCCCACTCATCTGTGGA
>PVKS010039728.1:0-17058 GCA_004027875.1 Aplodontia rufa | reverse complement strand
ACGTACACAGCTAAGTGTTGGAGCAACAAAGGCCATGTGAAAAACTCAATAAAAATTGACTCTCTCTGTCCCTTTCTCTCACTGTACTTCTCTCTTAAAAAATAAAAGAATGCTACATTGGAATTTTAAAAATGGCTTTAAAAGGGACATACCACCAAACATAAATATTTATTTGTTTAGAATGCAAACTGTCAGCCAGACCAGGGGCACATTCCTGTAATTCCAGCAGCTCAGGAGGCTGAGTCAGGAGGATTGCAAGTTTAAAGTCAGCCTCAGGAAATTCACAAGGCTGCAGGCAACTTAGTGAGACCCTGTCTCAAAATCAAAAACCGGGTTGGGGATGTGACTTAGTGGTAGAGTGTCCCTGGGTTCAACTCCTGGTACCAAAAAACAAAACAAAACAAACATACAAACAAAAAAACCAAAAACTCTTCTCTGTATTAAACAGGAGCGAGGCTGTGAGGTTTCCACAAGCCACATGTATAAGTGTGTGTCTTCATATAACTGTAAATATTAGAGCTTATTCTATTTTTTTTTTTAAAGAGAGAGGGACAGTGAGAGAGACAGAGAAAGAGAGAAACAACTTTAGTTAGTTTTTCACATGACCTTAGTTGCTCCAACACTTAGTTGTGTACGTGGTGCTGGGGTTTGAACTGGGGTCCTCGTGCTTGCCAGGCAAGCGCTGAAATCAATGAGCCACCGCTCCAGCCCAGAGCTTATTCTATTTGACTTGGGATTTTGTCTAATAGTCTTGCTAAGACTTCTTATTTATTATGATTTATTACCGTAGGATGGATACTACATATGTGAAAGGAGAGAACAGGAAGTCAAAGAGGTCTATTCTACCTCTCAACCTCCATTTTCTAAATACTTTAAAATTTTAGACAAGATATTTTGCTTGAGCAAACAGGTAGATGGTGGTTTCCTTTAATGAGATGGTAATTTAGGAAGATATTCTAGGAAAAAACATTCAAGGGGTTATCATTTGAACACATTTAGTTTTGGACCTCTTGGAGACATCTAAATGGAAATGTTAAGTTTCTGTTGGATCTCATCTTTCTCTAGATGAGTAGCTGGAATTAGAGATCTAAATTTGGAGTTCAGACCATGTTCATGATTTTTTTTAATAGAGAGAGAGAGAGAGAGAGAGAGAGAGAATGAATTTTATTTAGTTTTTCATGTGGCTTTCATTGCTCCAAAGCCTCGTTGTGTACGTGTGCTGGGGTTTGACCTCGCGTACTCATGCATGCCAGGCAAGTGCCGTAACTGCTGAGCCACTGCTCCAGCCCCCATGTACGTGATTCTCAAAGACATAGTTCTCTATGAGACCAACTGGGAAGAGAATGTGGCTGAAGGAAGTGCATTCAGGTCTTCTCTAACTCAGATTTTCTTCTTCTTCAAATAGAATAACTGCCCCACTCCTGTGACTACAAGGACCCAAGATTGAGCAGCCTACCTCTAGAGGCCTGGGAGACCCTGGTCTTCCTTCAACTCTTTAGAAGTATTTATGAAAGCAGGCACACAACTAGATCTCCAATTTGGGTATTGACAATTGACTATTTTTGAATAGCAGAATATTATGGGAATAAGGAGTAGGAAGAGCCCAAGAGAGCGTAAAGAGGCAGAAAAGTCCTAAGTTGTGCTCCTATGTGGGCAACAGGAAGTCAATGAACCAAGGGAAACAATCCCAGCATGCTCAGAGAAACCTCGACTCTGAGCTCTCACTTGCCACCCCACATAGTGATAGAGGAGCAGACAAGTAATCAATTCATCGAATATTGATTTATTTATTGAGTGATTGGTCTAGGCGTTGCAAGAGGAGTCTTGAGAACAAAATAGATGCCTTTATCCTCACTGTGCCAAAAAAAAAAAAAGTTTAGCTCTTGAATGTTTTGTGTGGTTCAAGTTATCCTAGAATTGGAGAAGTTCCAGAGAAGGACAACACAAATATTGAGGTTACTTTTGGTTTTATTTGCTGCAGCAATCATGAGGATATGTTCCTGATGTTTGGGGCACCAACACTAGGGTATTTAGATAGTTCTGATATGCTCGTGCAGATGTATTGCTGTTTTTCTTTTAATGGCTGAAATGGGACTATTTGTCATTCATAACTAATCTAGAACTACTAAGATCATCATTAGGATGAAACCCTCAAGCATGTATCTGTTCATCAGACTCATTCTGCTAGCTTCTTTTGGGCATACAGTAGGTGCTCAATATATGTTGGATGAGTAAATTAGTGAATTAGCTGTGTAGGTAAAAATAATTTTGCCTTTGCCCCAAAATTAGAAAATATAACAACGTCGGAAAGGAGTTATTTAAAGGGTAAAGCAGAAGAAGGCATAGATGTATGTGAAGAATACATTCAATGAATTGAACTTAGTCTTGGTCCAGGGGAAGCTGCAGATTGTACCATGATGAATTCTGGAAGAGCCCCAGAACAGAGAGAGTCGGCCTGGGGGAGTCTTCTAGCTAGTTTCCAAGGACACAGGGAAGCCTCCCTGGAGGAGTTCAGATTTCAGGGTCTTCTTCAACAAATCTCCAGTTCATGTTACTTTGATTTTGCATCTGGATTTCCAAGAATACGGTCAGGTTGTCCTGCCATGGGCTCTCGTCCTCACACACACACATTTCTGTTCCCTCTCCTGGTTCTTCTGTTGGTCAGATGCACGCCCTCTGCTTCATTGGAATCACACATCGTGGACTCCTGCTTCTCCACGCTGTGTCCTGTTTTCCGTTCTCACCTTATGATTACCCCTTCGTTCTTCGTCCGTGGCCACTGGGGTTTCGTGTGTGCTCAAATGTGGTAATAACACCAGTTGAGATTTACATAGTACCCTATCTCCAGGAGATCAAAGCACTTTAACAGACGGTATCTTGCTAATCTTCCATACTCTGTGGTAGAGTAAATAGGAAGCAGCTATTATTATCCCTATTTTACACATGAGGAAATTGGAACTCGCAGCAGTTAAATGATTGGCTTCATATTCCAAGTACAGAGGTGGCTAGAGAGGGCCATGAGAGTTCTTGTGTCCATTGTCAGGGTCTTAAGACTTCCTACCTGGACAGTCCTTTTTGATACAGTTATGTAGAGAGACCTAAAACATCAGAACATCTTTTCCTTCCCCCCCCATTAGATTTACACTGATTTTTTTTCTTTTAGTGATCGTTGGCCTATTGCCTTAGGTGGTGTTTATTTTTCAGTAGAGTTGTTTACAGAATGGACTTGGACTTGAATGCTGTTGATACTTGGGTTAGTTGCATGTCAGAATAGAGTACGTGGCGAAGGCTTTTTTTGTTTTCTTTTGTTTTTTTGTTTCGGGAGATCACTGAGAAAAGAGTTATCCTTGATGGGAAAGTGATTGAATGGGGACGCAGGGATGGGAGGAATGGTCTCCAGTGATTCCTTGCATTTTATTATGTATTTATTTATTTTTATTTTGCAGCACTGGGGATTCATCCTAGGGGTGGTCTACCACAGAGCTACACTTCCAGACCTTTCTATTTTTTGAGACAAGGTTTTGCTGAGTTGCTCAAGCTGGCCTTTAACTTGCTATCCTCCTGCCTCAGCCTCCCAAGTCTCTGGGATTACAGGGGTGTGACACAATGCCCAGTTGTTCCTTGCCTCTTTATGCTTCTTGGACGTGTGGTAGCCCTCAGGTGGAGCGGGACTTCACAGGGTGTATACCCATGTAACTCAGATAATTTATGGAAAACTGGGCTCCTGAGATCTCTGTTGGCCATGGGCTGTGACTTATCAAATCACGTGCTTGTTTGTTATGGCTGCTAAATTCTGTTTTTGGAGGAATTTAGGACCTGCTTTGCTTGGGGACTTTTAAAACCATGCTCAAAGTCAAGGGAGCTTTATCTTGAAAGGTTTTATTGGCCTTTCTGAAACTCCCTTATGCAAGAATGATGAAGGCCAGGTATGTGCAGGTTAAGGTGTGGTCTTCCCACAGTTGCCAAGTGAGACTTGCATTTTTCTTTTTTGAGTTTTGTTGAGACTTGGGCAATCGCAATTTGGGTTTTCTCCAGGCGTATCTGCAATGTGCTTCATAAATAATTTTGTAGGCTCCTTGGGTTGTGTCATTTTGCTTGGGCTGTGTAGAACTGGCAAGTCTTTCAGACGGAGCCCAGTTAAGAGGGTATCATAATGCACTCCAAAAGGCCCATGGGGTTAGCACTTGTCCTTCAGCACTTCCAGAATGAATGGGTGAAGCTCAGTTGTTCGACCTTTGCAAGAACTGTGTGAGATTATGAATTTGCTACAAATCTGGGATTATGTCATCTGGATTTTAGATAGCTGGATTGATTACCTAGTAACATTGATAAAAACTGCATGCAAGCTGGGGAGAAGATGTGTGTGTCAGTATGACTCCCTGGTTGCCTGTGGAAGGGCTGACCAATAGAACAGCGGCGTTCTCCTGGTTTTGCCACAGACCTGGCCAAGCTGCTTAGGTTCCAAAGCCTTCTTTCTTTCTTTCTTTCTTTCTTTCTTTCTTTCTTTCTTTCTTTCTTTCTTTCTTTCAAGAGAGAGGGACAGTAAGAGAGACAGAGAAAGAAAGAAAGAACTTTATTTAGTTTTTCACATGGCCTTAGTTGCTCCAACACTTAGTTGTGTACGTGGTGCTGGGGTTTGAACCTGGGTCCTCGTGCTTGCCAGGCAAGCGCCGAAACTGCCGAGCCACCGCTCCAGCCCTCATTTCTTCTTTAATGAAATGGAGATGCCTACTCTACTTACTTAGCAATGTGTGGATTAGATGATTTATTGTACATAAAAGTTCTTTATAAACTGGCAAAGCTTGCCGGGTGTGGTACATGCCTGTAAACCCAGCAACTGGGGAAGCTGAGGCAGGAGGATTGTATGTTTAAGACTAGCCTCAGGATCTTAGTAAGACTCTCAGCAAGTTAGCAAGACCCCATCTCAAAATAAAAAAATAAAAAGGACTGAGCATGTAGGTGGGCTCTTTGGGCTGTGGGTAGGGTGCCCCTATGTTCAACCCCCAGTATCAAAACAACAAGACAGAAAAAGAACCCAGTAAATCTCTATGATCATCTTTGAAGATATCTGTAAAATAGGGATAAAGATACCCAATTTGTAGGGTTGTTGCAGAGACTGAATGAGCTGACTTATATAAGGCTCCTGGCTTTTATATTGCTTCACACATGTCAATCAAGGACCTGAAGTCCTTTCCCTGTCTACTTTTGCTACCCAAGACTGATGTTAATTCTCCTCACCCTCATTTCCCTACTTTTTGACCCATAGCCAAAGCTAGAATTTGTAGTTAAGTACCTGTCTTGGGTTGTTTCTTTTCCTTTTTTCTTCTTCTTTTATTTCCTTCTTTCTTCTTTTTCTTTTCTTTTTGCAAGGGTAAAAGGACTAGGATTTTTTCAAGTGTGAAAAACAGAAAGAGAACCCTTACGGGGGGGGCAAGAGGGAACCCCAACAGGGGTTGCCTGGGGTTGTTTCTTTTCTTTTTTCTTTTTTTTTAAAGAGAGAGAGGAAGAGAGAGAGAGAGAGAGAAAATCAATTTTATTTAGTTTTTAATCTGGATTTTGTTGCTCCGACACTTAGTTGTATACGTGGATCTGGGGTTCAAATCCAGGTCCTTGCATGTGCCAGGTAAGCACTGAAACTGCTGAGCCACCACTTCAGCCCCTGGGGAATGTTTCTTATGTGAGTTTGTTTTGGTTGTCCACATTGGATGAGGCCTTAACTGTTTCTTTGGTGTGTACATATATATTTCTTTTCTTTCTTTCTTTCTTTCTTTCTTTCTTTCTTTCTTTCTTTCTTTCTCTTTCTTTCTTTAGTGACAGAGAGAATCAATTTTATTCATTTTTTCTTCTGGCTTTTGTTTCTCTGACACTTAGTTGTATGTGTGGTGCTGGGGTTGAAACCTGGTCCTCGTGCATGGCAATAACTGCTGAGCCTCCTCTCCAGCCCTTATGTATTTCTTTTTAACAGGGCTTTTCTAATTATACAGAATAATGGGTCACATGTGGCATATTTGTACATGTGAATAGCATTCTCTGATCACATCCACCGCCATTGCCTTCCTGCACCTGACTTGCTCAGGTATTCAGGTCCCATGTTCCTGGATCTCCCTAATCCAGAGTGTCCTGATCAGATGCCACCAACCCCTCCTGGCAGTCCTCCCAGCACTCATGGTTATCCTTACTCCTTATTATTATTATTATTTTTTTTTTAAAGAAAGAAGGACAGTGAGAGAAAGAGAGTCAATTTTATTTAGTTTTTCATCTGACCTTTGTTTCTGCTACACTTAGTTGTGTATGTGGTGCTGGGGTTTGAACCCGGGTCCTCATTCATGCCAGGCAAATACTGTAACCACTGAGCCACCGTTCCAGCCCCCTCACTCTTTTTTCTACAATCCTTTAAGTGCATACGGTGGTTTTCAAAATTTAGCCCTCCTTTTATCCCACAGAATGCACATTTACCTTTCATATTATAGTTTAAAAGCCATGCCTGGGACCACATTTACTTAGTTTTGAATACTACCCAGCATCTAGCTCAGTTTTTGGCACACTGTGGGCCTGCAGGGGAAAGAGTGAGTAGACAGGAGGAATGAAGCAAGTGTGCGCTGGCTCTGTGCTTGGCGACGCTGCTTTCCAGGCTGTTCTGCCACCTCCAGAGGTGGAATCTGTTCTTTAGCTGAGAGTCCAACAGCAAAGATCTCCTGCAACAGTCATTTTGTGATCAACTGCTCTTTTGAATATTGTCTTATAATTTCTGGTCTGGTGACTCATTAGGACGTCATCTTCTCAAGGCCAGTAAAGTTAGTCTGTTTAGTTTTATTAGTTGAAAAAAAATTAATCCAACTAGTTGTTTTGTAGTATACAGGTGAAGCAGACTGGTTGATTGGGTCATGTGTGTCTGAACTGGTTGTTTGTACGATGGTGTAGGTAGGCTGTGTTCAAGTTATGCCCATTTCCCTGCAGGTATTTCCTGGAATAAAAGAGGGGAAGTAGAATGGGATAAAAGTGATAATTCTGAGAATCTGTGCCCCATCGTGGGTAGGAGGTGTACCTGTCACCTCGGGATATGGTAGAATACTTTGAAATGCTGAGGGGCCATGGGAGCGAAGAGTATTCTGTTTTTTATCTTTTCTCCTTGACTTGCCCTTTTGTTGAGTTTCTAGACCACTGGGACAAGTAAAGAACTTAGAAATAAACTTTATTAAAAAAAAATATATCTATATATGCAATAGAGTAGTATCAGGCCCTTTCTTAGGAAATGAAGGATAAACGATTATTTGAAGGCTTTTCTTTTCTAATGTGTCACCATTGTAACAAGCACACCAGGGTAATCTGCTCATGACACAAGGTCACGTACAATGATGAAGACTCTACTTTGCTCAGATCTGCATTTGATGAATCAGTGCTCACGGAGAGCTATCATTTAAAGTTTCACAGTTAGGAGATAGCTTGAGGAAGAAAGGAAGGAAAAACTGAGTTTCAACAAACTTTCATTTGTTGGACTTAAATTTTTTTGTTTTTAGTACCAGGGAGTGAACCCAGGGGCGTTTAAGTACTGAACCACACCCCCAGCCTGTTTTTTATGTTGAGACAGGGTTTCGCTGAGTTGCCTAGGACCTCACCAAGTCGCTGAGGCTGGGTTTCAACTTGCCATCCTCCTGCCTCAGCCTCCCCAGCCGCTGGGATTACAGGCCTGCCCCACTGCATCCGGCTGGACAGCTGGATGTGAGTTGGGGTTTTCGACTAAGCCGTAGTGTTCTCCCAGCCTTCGCTCTCTCTTCCCTCCCCCACCTTTTCTTTTCTCCTTCCACTCTGCTTCTTCCCTCCTTCTGTTCGACTCTTGCTGTCTTTTCCTTTCCCTTCTCTTGGGGTAACTGGAGAGGGAGGATGTGGTCAGAATTGATGAGGTGAGAACTATCCCAGTTCCCTTTTCCTCCACCTCAAACCCTTAGCAGATGTGAGGCTTAATCAGATCATCTCGGCCCAGACCACGAATGGAAACTCCAGAAACCTCAGTCGAGGGACATGATGGCCACAAACACACTCGCAGTAGCAGAATTGTTCTAGAAAGCGCTCTGACCGTAGACATCAGTCACACTGGCTAGAAACTCATCTGTGCAGGGGTGAAGGGAGCACCACAGAATCTGCTGGAGTGTGTTGATTGCTTCAGCGTGTAACTGAGCCATTCGGATTGGATGGAGGAGCAGACCATAGGATGCCGTCCCAGGGGCCTATCTGCTGGAGCACAGACTGGCCTCAAGTAAAGGATCTTCCAAACTTAATCCTAATGTGGGTGGTGTCTTCCATCCTATGAGCTTGAAGAAGAGGACGCTTAGTGTCTTGGCATCTAGTTTTCTAGTTAATCAAGACTGGGCAAGAATAGAAAGGAACCTGTGTGATATACTAGGCTCTAATGAGGTGTGAATTCCTTTCCACCACTTTTGTTCTGTGGAAATTTATCCTGGCTGCTAAACTCAGGTCACTTGCATTCAGTTCCAAAAGGAAGAACTGCTTGCTACCAGGGCCATAACCAAGAAATTTTGTCCCTTCAAACTTTCTCAAAGAGGTTCAACAGTTGGAAAACTCATTTTCATATTGGATGATTTGGGCATTAAAAATGTGTAGATCTAGCTGGGCATGGTGGTGCAGGCCCCGTGATCCCCGCAACTCAGGAGGCTGAGGCAGGAGGATTGCAAGTTCAAGGCCACCCTCAGCAACTTAAGGAGGCTCTAAGCTAGTTAGTGAGACTCTGTCTTAAAATAAAAAATAAAAAAGGGCTGGGGATGTGGCTCGGTGGTTAAGTGTCCCTGGGATCAGTGCCTGGTACCCTGCCCCACTGAAAAAAAAAATTTATATCTGAATGAAGATCTGGATCTGAAAGTGAAGATCTGAATCGGTGAACTGCTATGTAGTTTGGTTTTGGAGAGAACTCAGACGATAGATGGAGAAATAATATCATCAAAACAAGTTTCTTTTTTTTTCCTTTTTTTCTTTTTTGGTAGCAGGGTTTTGGTATCATGAACCCAGGGGTGCTTACCCACTGAGCCACACCTCTAGCCTTTTTTATTTTTTAGTTTGAGACAGGGCTTCACTAAGTTGCTGAGGCTGGCCTTGAACTTATGATCCTCCTGCCTCAGCCTCCTGATTCCCTGGGATTATAGGCCTGTACCACCATGCAAGGCAAAAAGATGTTCGTTAGAATGATTTACTTTTTGTTTCGAAAGCAAGCTTGAATTCAGTGGTCAGGTTTCTAATTTAATGAAATAAGGAATGTGCAATTGATCAGGTTATTTCTAACAATAGTTGGTGAGTTGAATTTAATGCACCCAGTCTTAAAGTATTGGAATAGAACAGAATATGAAATATCAGAGTTCATCACAGGCAATAAGGGTACACACTCTTCCTTGAGGTCATCCATACAGTCATGTACGTAAGATGTGTGTGTTGGATTGATGTACATTTTCCTGCTATGGAAAAAGGGGGCAAATCATTACAACAAATGTTCCATTCTTGCTCAGATTATCACCGTGACTGAGACAACTTTAGTTATAGGAGGATTCTTTGTAGTGGATTTATTTAGCACAATGTGTTTCTTCTACAGTAGTGAAACAGCATTTAAAAATAACTGTCTTTTCTTTTTTCAAAGGAAATACACGCTTATTTTAGAAACCATAGAAAATATAGATAAGGACAAAGGGAAATAAATTAGAATTTGTTCTCACCGTGTAGAGATAACTCCTTGATATTTTGATGTTGATGCCTTCATTCTTCAGGATATGTGTGTGTGCACGTGTTGAATGGGATTGTACTACATACAATGTTGTAACCTGTTCTACTCAAGTGTCCATGTATTCTGAGCATATTCACTATTTTTCTAAAATGCCATTTAAAGTGGCACAGCTACATTCAATTTAAGCACCATTTATAAGGAATTAACAATGGGACAGGGAGACATGGACTATCGACACCCTTAGCCAGTGTGGCATTTGGTTATTTGCACATGGAAAATGTCAAGATGGGTTCAAAGAAGCAGAGATGCCACAGCATGGGTGCTGGTAGTGAGAGGGAAATATACTAGGAAAATGGAAATTCATGACCTGTTATTGGCATGGAAGAGAGAACTCTTGCTGATCCCTCATACCTATGAGATCAAGAAGTGTCAAGAAGTTGATCTTCACCTAGACTGGACACAAAGTGGACTCAAAGGATGTTTACTTCAAACACGGTGAAGGTTGTATGGTTTTTAAGATGTTTTTTAGGTTCTTGGCCACATGTGGATGTCCCATAGAGATATACAATTTTTTTCAAAGTTCCTTCTAATAGATGATCTTGATTGGATTTCACGATAGCACTGTGTAGAGAAGTAGGGTATGGTAATGCTTTCTGCATTAGCAGACAGGTAAACTGAGTCTTGGTGAGATAAAGTACAGTTCTCTCAGGGCCTTAGGGATGCAGATGAAGTAACTGGACCTGGATCCATGCTCCCGGTTCCTGATGTGTTTTTGTTTATCTGACAAAGCCCACCCAACTCATTCCACCATCCTCTGTAAAAGCCACCTGGGTCTGAGTTATGATGTCTGACACTTCAGGGGAACAGTGTGACCTAGCTGAATGACACCATGCCTCTTGTTTCTAGGAGATTCTAATCCCAGAATAAGAAATAGAGCGATTGTGTAGAAAATGATTGGGGCTGGAGCTGTTGCTCGGAGTTTACTGCACTTGCCTGGCCTGCGTGAGGACGTGGGTTTGAACCCCAGCACCATGTACATAGTTAAGTTTTGGAGCAATGAAACCAATAAGAAAAGCTAAATAAAATTGATTTTCTCTTTCTCTCTCTCTCTTCCTGTCCCTCTCTCTCTTAAGAAAAAGAAAAAAGAAAAAAGTCAGTGAAGATTTCTTAGACAGCTTTTGAAGTGGAGCAGAGAGAAAAAGAAATGCGAAAGGCATTTCTTACTAAAGCTTGGTACTTTTCTGCTTTTGGTGGAAGCTTCTCTCTGTGGGGTGACTGCTGGATACCTCTCCAAAAGCAACACAAACCAAGGGCAGGGACTTGGATCTGGTGGATCTTCCGAAGGGTGTTTCCACGCAGGCTCTTCCCATTTGTGGACTGTCCCCAGCACATCCGTAGAAATGACCAGAAGGTCGAAACTCCCTCCGCGGAATGCCCTGTGCTTTTCTCCTGCTTGCAGTGTGCTGACATGTTGTCTTGGTTCTCAAACACTGCCATCTGATAGTGCAGCAGCTTCCTGTTTGAGGGTTAATTATTTCTTTTTATGCCTGTATTTAAGATGCTTAAATTTGTGATTCATTCTTTATAATTAGGTATAATGCTTAGAATACATCCATGTATATCACATTAGCGTCTTTTCTTTGAGAGCTGTTATTTTTCCTTCTGAGCCATTGTCAGTGGATTTGGATCATGGAAATAGGGTGATAAATGCAGCAATGTCAGAGCAACCTTACGTTGGCAATTGCCATGGCCCTGAGTCGGGAAAGCCCTATGGTGTCCTTATGGAGACTCCACATTCCTGCAAGGCCATCATGCATAGGAAATGTGCACCTTTCTAGCATGAATGAGGTCTCTTTTCTAGTTCACTGGTCCCATATTTTTGGCTTTTTTTATTCCTAGAACGTGAAAGTGAGAATTGGCTTAAGGGTGGGAGGGGAGCCAGTGAGAGGGTGGAGAGTAGAAAAACAAAATCTCACTCATGTGAGGCAAGGGTGGGAAATAGTTTGAAGTTCCTTTGAGGTGGCAGAAAACCATCTTTCCCTCTCCCCCTTCCTTGACTTTGTTCAGATAAGTAGAAGCTTCAGCAAATTCTCAGAACTAAACCCATTTCTATTCCATCAGTGCCTGCCGTTCAAGAAGTACAGAATTGGCCGCGCACGGTGGCACATGCCTCTAGGAGGATTGCAAGTTCAGAGTCAGCCTCAGCAATCTAGGGAAGCACTGAGCAACTTAGCAAGACCCTGTCTCAAAATAAAAATATGGAAAGGGCTGGGGATGTGGCTCAGTGGTTAAGCACCCTTGGGTTCAATCCTTGGTATCAAAAAAAAGGAATAAAGAAAAATGAAAAAAGAAAAATAAAGGACAGAATTGAAATGGAGAAGGTGGAAAGAAGCTTGAATTAGAAGAAGTAAACAAACAAATAAACAAAGAAACAAGAGGAAATGAGAAAGAGGGAGAAGGAAGGAGAGGAGCTAGAGAAAGAAGAGGGGTCCGTGTGCCTCCGATAGAACAGCTTGTGATCTTGGCTTTTCCAACAGCTTCATGGCTGTCACTTAGCACCTGGGACTTGCTCTTTCCCAGACACTCTGAGCTGGTGTTTCACCAGTAACAATGCGTTACTTGAACATCCTGTCGACAGATGGGCACGCTGTGGCTCTGAGCGCTGGTCTCCTTTGTTACACTCGTGAGCGAGAAAGTCTGAAACAGCACCTATTTTTAAATGACCACCCAGACACACGCACCCACGCACATGCCAGGGACGCGCGCACCGCGTGATCTCTGGAAGAGCGCCTCCCCTCCCTGTCCTGAGCCCGGCCTTTTAAATGCTGCCAGGAGTAAGGGAGCATTTTGAAGTGGGGGTTTCTGAGTTGTTAGGCTACTGTGTCAGGGATAAAGACTCCGGATTTGTGCCACAATCTGGTTATAAAAGAGACGGATGCATGTACTGCTGAAGTGAAGTAATTAGATGCAGAGGCTTAAATCCATCTCTTTTCAGATATTTTCATGCCTTTCATTCACTGTACAGAGCTAAGGCGTAAACCTGCTTTCTTTTCAGATCTATGTTGTGCTCCTTGATCCACTTACACTTTTCATCACACAGCAAATCCCAGGCAAGTTCTGCCATTTTGTAGGTGGGAACGGGATAAGGGCTTTGGGCATCGAGTAGCAGGGATCACTGTACCTGGTCTCCAACTCTTTCTTTACTACGCTGGTTGTGGCAACGCAAGCTTCCAGGCTGGGTCTAATTAATTCATCTGAATGGACTGGTCAACCCCTCTGGCTTAATAAGAATGAACCAAAGGAACTAGCCCATGTGACAACCAAGTCGATTGTTAGCGTTGAATGAACTTGATCACGTCTCTCACCTTGACCTAGAAGACTGGGGTGGTGTGGTCCAGTAAGCTCCACTCTCCACATACCTGTGTAGCTTTTCTTACCTGAGCGGGAACCAGAACGGGCCACCACGCTTCTGCTGGAGCCTCGGGTCAATGTAATAGGAGATGTAATGAGAGTTGCTTGCCCACATGCCTCTGTGTGATTCTTATAAGAAGGCTGGATCGACAGGGGAGAGGACTTGAAGTTGCAGAGAAGCTCAGGGCAGGGTTATCTCATGTTAACAGTAGGAGGCCATCAACGTACACTGGATGAACAGACACCCAGTCCTCCATATCTTTGGGTTCTCCATCAATGGATTCAACCACATACGGATAGAGTATGCTTGAAAAAATAACTGCACCGGCACCAAATACATAGATTTTTTTTCCTGTTGTTGTTCCCTAACCAAGACAATGTAACCACCATTCACGTAGCATTTATACTATGTTAAGTGTTATAAATAATTTAGAGATGACTTAAAGTGTCTGGGAGGATGTGTGTGTATCACATGCAAATACTGTGCAAAAATTTATAGGAGGGACATGAGCAGCTGCATATCTGCAGGGTGCCCTGGATATATCCTCCCAGATACCATAGGCCAAATGTAGTTGCTAAGAGACTTATAACCATTTCCATTCATATTCCTCCTTCAATTGAAGGTCACCCTTCTCCTATCAAAAAAGGTCTTGGGGAAGTAAAAGTGGAGTTGAATTAGTGGTTCAGTATCGCTAGTGTATGTTGGGCGTATCTTGGAAGGCAGGGAAAGAGGCAGAGTCCCAAGACCTAACTCAAATTGACATTTTTTTGGGGGGAGGTATTGGGGATCAATCCCAGGGGAGCTGTATTACTGAGCCACATCCCCTGTTCTTTTTATTTTGAGACAGGGTCTCACTAAGTTGCTGAAGCTGACCTCCAATTTGCAATTCTCCTGCCTCAGCTTCCTGATTGCTGGGATGACAGACATGAGCCACCACCCATGGCTTCCTACCCTGACATTTTGAATCGGCAGCTCTGGGGTGGGATTGAAGAACTTTCACTTTAAGCAAGGACTCTAGGTGATTTTGTTTCTGATATAGGTGGATATAAGGCCTCATTTTAGGAAGCACTGGAAAAAGGATTCATTCTCAAAACCCACTCTTCCCAAATCCTTCCATCAGGAAAGCAGAAAATTCACAATGCAGTGTTTTCCACCAGAGAAAGACCAAGAAATCCGAACTACACTCTCGGTTCTCTGGGAGTTGGCCACTGTAAGGGTCTGTGCAGGCCCTTGGGGATGCAGAGGAGGATGGGAGGGGTTGAAGGCTGCTTGCAAGTCAAGTAGGGGACTGTGGGAGGCAATGAGGTGTCCCATTGATCCTGACCCACTGAGCTCCAGAAGTAAATTCAAGGCTGACTAAGCTCTGACTTGCTCGGTCCCATTCATGTGGTGAAGTAGGGAAATAATTACTTGGTGACTTGTTAGCTGTCTAGAGAGCCTTCAGGGAGAGTAAGATGGGCATTGAAGACAGGGGCTTTCTGGACAGGGGCTTTTCTCTTCTCAGGATGCCCCCGAGGAGAGTTGGACGAGGGGGTGAGGCGTGGAACCTAGCTCCTTTGGCATTAGTATAAGGGTTCAGAGAGGCAGAGGCTTTTGTGTCTGGGAGACTGGAGTTTTTCTAGTTGCTTTCAAGGAGACCCTGGAGGCCCAGGCAAAGGGCAGTCCTGGTAGTAGATCAATGTCCCAGAATGAGGAGGGAGAGGAAAGGTGGGTGGGTGGGGTGTGGGGTGATCAGCTGGTGGGAGAAGTCCCAGCTCCTGAATGGAGGCCAAGGTCAGGTCCTTGCTTTGGAGTCAGGGATGGGTGGGAAGCAGGTCACTGTTGGTATGAAAGTATGGGAGGCCTGGGTGAGCCCTGGGAGGGCAGGACACATACAGAGGTGCCAGGCCACTGCAGCCCTCCAGGCTGCCTGGTGGTAGAAAAAGGCCCCTGGGGGAGAAGAGGCAAGATCATGGCCAGAGAGAGACAGGCAGGAGCAGAGACCTGTCCTGCTTCGGAGCTTCCCAGAGACGAGGGACGTGGAAGGAGGTGCCCGAGAGAGCAAAAGCTGGAGACTTAACAGCAAGCCTGTTTCTACCCCTAGGGAGTCTGGTCTCTTCCCAGGTCTGTGTCCAAGCAAGGGAGGAGGCTGGAGGAAGGAACGCAGGTGCCTCCATGAGCCAGCTGTGGCTAGGGAGGTACATGGGTCTCCTGAGTTCCTGGGATCTTTGTGGGACCTGACACTTGCTTCACCGCTCCCAGAGCTGCTTCACGAGTGAGACAAGGTCCTGAAAGTTCTTCTCAGCAGAGATCACCCATGGTGACCACCTGCACCAGGCCAGGGCCTGGAGCAAGAGGCACTTTCTTAAAGAAACAGGTACAAACTAGGTCAGTTTCAGGGGTGGAGTACCACCACACTGCCAGGGAGAAGAGATGGGTGTTGCCGCCAGGGATGGACAAACGGGTTCTGACAGCAGGCCCCCCACCCACCCTGCTCTGCCTCACTTTCTCTTGTTTCCCATCAGATCTCAGTGATAACTCTCATTTCTTTCATTCTTTCCTTCTTTTTTATTTTTTATTTTTGACAGAGAGAATCAATTTTTATTGAGTTTTTCACATGGCTTTCATTGCTCCGACACTTAGTTGTGTACGTGGGTGCTGGGGTTTGAACCCGTGTACTTATACATGACAGGCAAGCGCCGTAACTGCCGAGCCATTGCTCTAGCCCCTCCTTTTTTTTTTTTTAAATGAGTGAGAAATATTCTTCCCTATGAACCTCTTTTTATTTGGTTCTCAGGAGTAGTTTGGGGTTTAGCAGAAAGGATCTCTCTTTTCGTTTTAATGAACGCATTATAATCATACATAACAGTGGAATTCGTTGTTATGTGTTTGTATATGTTATGCACAGCATAACAATACAGTTTGGTGAGTTTTGTTCCCAAAGCATCAAGGATCTCTAAGCTTAGTGGACTCTCAGACCATGAGGCCCTTTTGATGGTGATTTAGAGTAAAGGGAGCGTAAACCATTCCTGCTGGAGATCACCCTTGACTGATGATGGTGAGGCTGGAATTGAGGTTCCCCTATGGTCTGGGAATGAAGTCTGCCTCTATGTCCAGCTGTTTCAGGAAAACAACTATAGTCATCTGAAAAACCTCCAGAGAAGCAGATTCTATCACTCTCTATAGCAACAGACATCACTGGTGCTGAGAATCAGGGTGCAATTTTTATCACGTTTTAATTTTACTTATTTTTTTGGAGTCAGTAAGATTGTGGGTAAAAGCGTGTGGTGGTCTGCTATAATTTTAGCGGGATCTGACACTGCCATCTTTTCAGCTGGGGAGCTGGGGCCTGTTTAGGGTATCAAAGGGCAAGGCTATATTTTACTGGAAGCTTCCTTATCCTGTTGGGATTGAGTCTGGGGAGACTCAGCTGTTTGCATATCAAACATGTAAACAAGATTTATAACCATCTGTGAGCTTATAGAAAGGCTCAGCAGCGTACCTCTTCCTTATCTTGCTGTGTGTTGTCCTTTACATGTATCTCTTTGTTGGTGTCTACAGTATTGGCTCCTGTGCTGTGGTCATTCATCTAAAACAACATATCCCTAGAACTGTACTCCAAGGGCTCCGAAGACCGGCACTGTCTGGCTGATCAATGCCTTGTGCTGGGTGGGTACTCAGAGCTCCTTAGCTGGGTTAACGAAGCTCCCCACAATGGCAGAACCATCTTTTGTGATCACCAATTCACCTGTCGTCCACCTGTGATGGATGAACCTCATTTGGAGGTTGTGAGTCTCTTTTGTTGTTATTTAGTTTCTTTCATGTCTCTCTGCATAGAAAATGTAATTTGAAAAAAATATAAATGAACAGTAGCATTTTCTTTTCTTTTTGGTGGGAAATATTCCCAAACTCTGTGTTAACAGGTGGCTCAACTGACCATCAG
>PVKS010039727.1:0-17065 GCA_004027875.1 Aplodontia rufa | reverse complement strand
GAGAGAATCATGGGCTGTGATTCCTCTGACAGGGGCCTCATATGCAGAATCTACAAAATCCTCAAAAATCTCAACAACAAATACACAAAAAACCCAATCAATAAATGGACCAAAGAGCTAAATAGAAACTCTCAACAGAGGACATTGATCAAGCCAATGAACACATGAGAAAGTGCTCTAAATCACTAGTGATCAGAGAAATGCAAATTGAAATCTACATTAAGATATCATCTCATGCCAGTCAGAATGGCAAAAATGAAAAAAATAAACAATAATAGATGCTGGAGGGGCTGTTGAGAGATAGGCACACTAGCACACTATTGGTGGAACTGCAGACTGGTACAGTCATTCTGGAAAGCAGAGTGGAGAATCCTCAAAAAATGGGATGAGCCCTCCATATGATCCTGCTATTCCTTTCCTGGGTATTTTTCCAGGGGATTTAGAATCAGCACATTACAGTCACACAGCAAAATTGATGTTCAAAGCAGCTCAATTTACAATAGCTGAATTATGGAAACAACCCAGATGTCCCTCATTGGATGAATGGATTAAAAAACTGTGGTACATATATACCATGGAGTTTTACTCAGCAATTAGAAATGATATTGCAGCCTTTGAAAGTAAATGGATGGCTATGGAAGAAACCCAGAGAACCAAGGGTCGAATGTCTTCACTCATCTGTGGAGGCTGGAGCTAAACCGTAGCCATTGAGAAAGGAGGTCAATTCTCATATTTTAAATCCTGAAAAGGTATAGTTACATGCAACCTTAGGCATTCGTAGAGATGTATTGGGAAGGTGGTGGGGGGAGGGATAAGGGTGGGTATTTGGGGAGGGCTCTTGGGGGTAAATCTAATTTTCAGAATTTATATATATATATATATACATATATTACATGGTTTCGTTAGAAGCATATTTGATTGTTCAACAAATAAATTTCTTAATAAAATATAAAAAATAAATAAATAGCAACCCAAAAAAAAATATTAACCCCAAAAGCATCTTGTGTCAGACATTCCCTTGGGTCATTTTTATATTGGCTATTTTTAATTATAGCACCTTGCTCCCACCCTATTACCACCCAATACAGTTGATTCAGAAGGTAATACTATGGGCTCCAGACTATAGTATATAGCACTTTTCACTTCCTGAGTTTCCAGGCTCCATTTCTCTCTGCCCCCAACAGACTATCAAAAATCTAGCAAGGTTTCCAATATATTTTTAAAGTATACTTTTTCCTTTGTATTGCAGGGAATTCTGTCTCCTAGAAAATGGTGGAAGAGCAGCTCATTACACCTATATTTGGATACTCCCCAGGATACAAAAATGTAGGAATACTCAAGTACCAAAGAATGGCATAATATTTGAATATAATTTGTGCATATTCTCCTGTATACTTTAAATCATGTTATAATACTTGTAATACCTAATATAATGTTATATTATTATTTACAGAATTATGACAAGAAAAATGACTGCATGTTCAGTATAATAGTTTTTATTTTATGAATATTTTTGATGTGTAGTTTATTGAAATTATGTATGCACAACCAATGAATCTAGAAGGCCAACTTCATTTCTTTCTTTCATCATGTATTTATTTATTTACTTTCTGCATTTCGGGAAACTGAACCAAAGGCTTTATCCACGCTAGGCAAATCCTCTATCACTGAGCCATGCCACCAGCCTTTGTTTTCGTTTTCAAAAGGGAAAACTAATCCCCCAGAGGGAAGCAATTTCTAGCTTGGTCAGAGCTGGCTTCCTTAGCTCTGAAAGCACCCAGGACTCAGATCAGCCTCTGTAGTACACATGGGGACCATGTCTTGGAATGAGTCCCATTCTGTAGACAAAAGGATTCTCCATTTCTAGGTCTAAGAAGTTATACAAGAGATGATGCAGCTGGTGCCACTCAACTCTGCTCTTATGAAGGACATAGCAGAAGTGGGTCTCATGGTACCTTTTCTTATAGTCATCTGTATTTCCTTTGACACTTTTTCTCTCAAATGCTAAGTTTGATCAGTAAATACCTACTTTACCTTCCAATTGGAGGGGGGAGGCTATCATTATATTCTCTGAAATTATGGGTACCAAATTGAACAAATTATTTTTTCAAATTGAAGTAAAGTTCACATAACATGAAATTAGGCATTTAAGGGGCATTTGGTACCTTTAGTACGTGTATAACTACCACCTCTAGCTAGTTCCAGCCCATTTTTATCACCCCAAAAGGAAAAGAAACTGTCCCCTTTAGCAGTCACTCCCTAACTCCTCCTACTCCCATCACCTCAACTTTCTGTCTAGAGTTGTCTATTTTGGGCATTTCATATAAACAGAGTTATACAATATGTGGTCTTTTATGTCTGACTTCTTTTACTTAGCATATGTTTTCAGGGTTTCAACATCTGTGCTGTAGCATGTATCAGTGAGAAATCATCATCTGTGCGGAGAGATCCTTCTCTCCCCCGTGTGCTTTTCGTAGTGATCATGCAGCAACCCACTGCCACTGGGCACACTGCAGGCATAGATAACTTTCTTATCTTCCAGCACAGGTGGTTTAAGATGGCCTTTGTGGTAGAAGAGCTCTTGTACTTCAAGATCCCTGCCTTCCTCCTGTCCTGACTGCCCAGCTGGCCAGCCCCCTACATAAGCAGGGCACATCTCTTTTAGCCACAGTTTCAGAGGACAGACCAAGGCAGCTTCACTTCTAGGTAAACACTTGATCCAGCAGGGTCTGGGGATATATTGGCAGGTACCTGGAAAAGGGTAACAGCCAACCAAGGGAGTGATGCTACATGAACCAGGATTAGAGCTTTTACGCCCCCCACACATGCCATTGTGTCTGTTGGCACTGTAGACTCCTTGTGCTCTCTTTCACTGACTGAGTGGGTCCAGCTTCATTTTTTTTTTCCAACCAACACATAGTATTTAGTATCTCTCAAATTAGATCATGGTACCAAATTTGCAGTTAAAGGAGGGAATAGAAAATATGATAGTTAGGATACAGGGGATATAAGCTGGTACACAGTGTATGTTTAGTTCCTGCCAAAGGCCTTCCCTTAAACTCTAGCATCCTTGCATCTCGAAAAAGGATGGCACCTTAAAGGTCCTCCATTGAAGACACTGGTGCTGAGCACAAAATTCCCCTCATGGTTTGCTCCCCAGATATACTTACCACACTGAAAGATGTCATTTGGAACTCTTTTCCCCTTTCGTGGTTCCTGCAAACCTTAAGATAGGGGTGAATACCTGCTTATGACCTCTGAAAGTAAATGGAGACTTCTACTCTGGAGGACCAGCCCAAAGGGTTGTTAAGAAAATACATGCTTCTGAGTAAGTCTTTATAGGATTTATCTCTAGATCAGGTTGGAGAGATTCTGGAAACTTTTGAAAGTAAGAGAGCAGCCATAACAGACCAAACTCCAGTGAAATGCCTTATTCTGCTTTCCCTGTAAAGTCTTAGCTGTTGGAATTCTTATCTGGTTGCTAGAATGGAAATGTTAATAAGCATTGCAATTTTCAGAGCCTCAGATTTGCTCACATCTGGGTGTTGCTCTGACCTGACCTCACAGTTATCCTCATAGTTTCTGTACTCATTCTTGTGAGACTTGAAGGGCTATAGCTGACAGAACAGATTCCTGAAAGAAGCAACTTGTCCTCCTTTCACCTAGGCACTGTTAGTCATTTATTCATACCACTGGGTTGTATTTGGGAAACTTATCAAGAAATGAATTTTTATACTATTTTCCCATTGAATCAAACTGACATTTGGTAGTTAAGTTTTAAAACCACTTTTTTCTGTATATAAAAAAAATTTAAAATTTTCGTCTCAGCAAAGCAATGAGTTAAGCCAGAATTCTGTTTGCTTTTGAATATATACAAAAAAGAATTTAAAAATTAACGTCCCCCTGTCTTCAAGGTTACTTTCTAAAACAAAGACACAATGAGTTACTGTAAATAAATATTGGACCATGTTTGATGACACTGTACTTACCTAAGAGGTAAAGGAAGCAAAAAGTTTCTGAAGAACCTAATAAAATGCAACAAATCAAAGTGTCACTACCTTATGACACTTGTGAGAAGCCCTCAACCAGCAAGAACTTATTTACTTGGTTCCTGCAAGTTTGGTTACAGGTCAGTCATTAATTTTCTAGATTATATAAAAATTGGGCACATATTGGCAGCAGGTGTACTAATGCATTTTGGTAAAATGTTCTCCAAAATATGCCTGTTACATTTTGGTCCTTTAAAAGTAGATGATATTATCACTTATTTGGAAAATGTACTTTTCTTGTGAGTGATAAAATGAATTATTCCTGTGTGAATCTTCTCCTGCAGAGCATACAAAATCTTAGAGTGGGATTTCTCAACTTTGACACTACAGACAGATAAGTCCTTATTCTTTTCTTTCTTTCTCTTTTTATTGTGCTGAGTCTAGAACACAGGCCCTCATGCAGACTATGCAAATGCTCTACCATTGAGATACACCCCAGCCCCACATGATTATTTTTTTCAATTTTATGTTTTATCTTTTTTTATTAGAGCTTTATAGTTCTCAGTTCATGATCTCCCCTTTACTCTCCCCCTTTTCACTCCCATCTTTCCTCCCCTCTCCCCTTCTTCTTCTCTATTCATTCAGAGCTCATTGGTTCTTTATATTATCCTATCCTTCCCTCTGCATTTTCTTTCTTTTACTCTAGCTTCTGATATGAGAGAAAACCTTCAGACTTTGAGGTTCTGAGTTTGGCTTATTTCACCTGGTATGGTATTCTCCACTTCCATCCATTTACCAGCAAATGCCATAATTTTATTTTTCTTATGGTTGGGTATAGCTCTATTGTAGATATACCACAGTTAGTTTGTTTGTTTCTTTCTTTCTTTCTTTCCAAGGATTGAACCCAGACTTGCTCAACCACTGAGCCACATCAACAGCCCTTTTTTTTTGTTTTATTTTGAGACAGATTCTTACTAAGTCCTTAGGGCTTCAATAAGTTGCTAGAATTGGTGTCAAACCTGTGATCGTCTTGCCTCATTCTCCCAAGTCACTAGGATTAACAGTTCTTTTTCCAATTGAAAAGCTTCTTCATTTTATTAAGAAATGCAGTTATTGTAAAATCAGATATTCATATAAAGTTACAATATGATATTCATATATTCTTTTTTTATTCATTCAAAATAGTCGTACATATAGGAGGGAATGATTGCCATATAATCATGATCACATGCATAATGACAGAGCAATCCAAGGCTGATGCCAATTCATGATTTTCCCCCTTTGAGTTTTCCCCATTCCGTATTTCCCTACTTTACCCTAATGTTAGTTGGGCTTCTCATGGAAGTCAAAGGTTCCCCACTGGGTTGATAACCCTCCTACTCCCTCCCTTCAGCTGCCTTGATATCCCTCTTGTTCCCTACCCCCTCCCTGCTGCTCTCCCTTCATCCCCCAGCATCATGGGCAAGGTTCCCCCTCTTCATGTAAAAATTCACCAATGTTGAGGTTATTATTAACTTAGCCAATTTCAGTCTGTTTCCAGTTTTATTCTAGCTTCCACATATGAGAGAAAACATTTGGCCCTTGAATCTCTGAGTTGAGGATATTTCACTTAGCATAATTTTTTCCATCTCCATCCATTTGGTTGCAAATGCCATGATATCGTTCTCTCTAATAGCAGAGTATAATTCCATTGTATATATGTACCACAGTTTTTGAATCCACTTGTCCAGTGAGGTGCATCTGGGTTGGTTCCATAGTTTAGCTATAGTAAATTTAGCTGATATAAACATTGATGAAGCTGTATCTCTGTAATATGCTGATTCTAGCTCTTTTGGGAAAATACCCAGGAGTAGGATAGCTGGGTCATAAGGTGGTTCCAGCC
Organism: Aplodontia rufa; assembly: GCA_004027875.1. Classification (NCBI taxonomy): domain Eukaryota; kingdom Metazoa; phylum Chordata; class Mammalia; order Rodentia; family Aplodontiidae; genus Aplodontia; species Aplodontia rufa. Next base: position 11,194 of record PVKS010039727.1, on the reverse strand, counting down.
CTAGTTTTTTGAGGAGTCTCCACACTGCTTTCCAGAGTGGCTATACAAGCTTGCAGTCCCACCAACAGTGTGAAAGTGTTATTCTCTTCCCACAACCCTTTTAGCATCTTTCATTGTTTGTATTCTTCATTTTTGCCACTCTAACAGGAGTGAGGTGGAATCTCAGTGAAGTTTTGATTTGCATTTCTCTGATTGTTAGTGATGTAGAGCATTTTCTCACATATTTATGGGCTTTTTGGACTTCCTCCATTGAAAAATTTCTATTTAGCTCCCTAGCCCATTTATTTATTGGATTATTTGTGGGTTTGGTTTTTGATTTTTGAGCTCTTTGTATATTTTGGATATTAGCCCTCTGTCCAAGGTGTAGCAGGCAAAGATTTTTCTACCATCTGTAGGTTCTTTCTTGACACTCTTGACTAATTCTTTAGCTGTGCAGAAGTTACTGAAATTGGATCCTTATCTCTCATCCTGCACAAGAATCAAATCAAAATGGTTCAGGATCTGGAAATTAAACCAGCAACTATACAATTGCTTGAGGAAAAAATAGGATCAACACTTCACAACAAAGGTGTTGGCACCACCTTCCTTAACAAGACTCCCATAGCACAAGAATTAAAGCCAAGAATAAATTAATGGGATGCCATTAAACCAGCCACAGTTTCTTAATACACTGTTGATAGTCATCTGGGTTGATTCCATAATTTAGCCATTATGAATTGTGCTACTCCAAGCATCAAGGTGGCTGTATTGCTGTAGTATGCTGATTTTAGATCTTTTGGGAAAATATTAAGCAGTGATGTAACTCAGTTATATGGTAGTTCCATCCCTAGTTTGGTTTGGTTTGGTTTGGTGGGTTACTTTTTATTATTATTTTTTATTAGTTTGACATAGACTTACATATTGGATGGAATCATTGTTACATAATCATGCATACATGGATATTGACATAGTGAGATAGTAAGTTGAGGTCGATCCTAGACCAGGATCTATCCTGCTTCATCAATTCCCTGAGCTTATCTCTCTTCTGTAATTTCACCATACTATAGTTTGAAATGGTTATATACATATATAATTGTTGACATTTCTGAGGACATCTGCCTGTCTGTGTATAGCTAGGCTTCTAATGGGAGTTGAGTATTTCCCATTATATTGATAACCCCCCTTAACCCTCCCTCCCCTCCCTGCCCGCTTCCCTTCTCTCCACACCTTCCTAGGTATGGTTCACCCCGCTTTTCCGGAGTTTCAACTATGGTGAGTTTATTACTTAAACTCAGCTGTCTATCATCCTGTTGAGGGTTTTACTCTAGCTTCCACATATGAGATAAAGCATTTCTCCCTTAATTCTCTGAGTTTGGGATATTTCACTGAGCACAACTTTTTCCATGTCCATCCATTTGGCTGCAAGTGCGATGATATTGTTCTAATAGCAGAGTAGAACTCCATTGTATATATATACTACAATTTATGAATCCATTCATCCAGTGAGGGGCAACTAGGTTGGTTTCACAGTTTAGCCATTGTAAATTGAGCTGCTATAAACATTGATGTAGCTTTGTTTCTGTAGTGTGCTGATTCTAGCTCTTTTGGGAAAATACCTAGGAGTGGAATAACTGGGTCATAAGGTAGTTCCAAACCTAGTTTTTTGAGGCGTATCCTCACTGCTTTCCAGAGTGGCTATACCAGTTTGCAGTCCCAGCACTGTGTTAGTGTTCCTTTCTACCCACAACCCCTCCAGCATGTGTTATTGTTCATATTCTTTATTTTTGCCACTCTGACAGAAGTTTTCATTTGCATTTCTCTGATTGCTACTTATGTAGAACACTTTCTCATATGTTTATTAGCTTTCTGGATTTCCCCTGTTGAGAAGTTTCTCTTTAGTTGCCTAGCCCATTTGTTGATTGGATTATTTGTAGTTTTGGTGTTCAGTTTTTTAGTTCTTTGTATATTCTGGAAATTAGTCCCCTGTGTGAGGCATAGCATGCAAAGATTTTCTCCCATTCTGTATGTTGTCTCTTGATACTCTTGACTAAATCTTTAGCTGAGCAGAAGCTTTTCAGTTTAACGGCATCTCACTCATTGATTCTTGGCTTTAATTCTTGAAGTATGGGAGTCTTGTTGAGGAAAGAAATGCCTATACTGATTTCATGGCGTGTTGATCCTATTTTTTCTTCTAGCAATTGTATAGTTGCTGATTTGATTCCTAATTTGTTGATTCATTTCAGTTTGATTTTTGTGCTGGATGAGAGATAAGGGTCTAATTTCAGTTGTTTGCATATAGCTGTCCAGATCATCCACCACCATTTGTTGAACAGGCTGTCTTTCCTCCACATTAATGTTTTTTTGCAGCAGGTAGGTAGACCTCCTTCCGTAGGCTGGTAAAGCCCTCTCTGGGCCTTCATCTCTGTCCTGAAGTATCTTACCCAGTCCAGTGTCCTTCATTATCTAAATACTGATCTCTCCTAAATTTCCATCTCTATCCTTGACCATGCCTTCCAGTTTTAGACATCTCTCTCCTTGACTGTCAATTACATGGCTGAATGTACAATATTCAGAGATCTGCTCTACTGCTCCACCTCCACACATCTTCTCTCTTAATATTCCCTTCTCATTCTGGTTACTTAGGCCAGGAAGCTTAATCATCTTCATATTCTTCTTTCTCTACCACCCAGCATTCAGTCCATCAGCAAGTTCTGTCTTCCTTTTTTCTACCTTCAATATAGACCCAGGATTGAGCAATTCTTACCTCTGGTGCTTGAGAGCCACCATCATCTCCTGAATGCAATATTGCAGTCGCATCTTGACCTCTGGATTCTCCATAATCTGCTTTTCAATAGGAGCCAGAAAGACCCTTTCATTATAGGTGGGGTCATGGGCCTCTTCTGGACAACATCCTCTTGTGACTGCCATTTCACTGGAAATAAAAGCCAGTGTTCAGCAGCCCTCAGACTCTACCTAATGTGGGCTGCTCACTCTGCCCCATCTCCTTTGTGCCTCCCATGTGCTTTACTGTTCATGCTGGCTTCTATATGCATTGGCGAACACACCAAGCACACTTCTGCTTCTAACCCTTTCTGCTACCTGAGGTACTATTCCCCTATATGCCCTCAGGGCTCCCTCCCTCCCTTCAAGGTCATGTGTAAGTGAGACCTTCCTTGAACCTACCCTGTACTCTTTGGGCCCCTGATGCCCTCTTTGTGTGCTTTGCTCTTATCACCTCCAGACATTGTATGCTTGTACAGCTTGTGTTTTTCTACTTCCACAAGGACTACAGCTGTGTGATGAACTTTGTTTTATTCACTGACTATCCCCAATCCTAGAACAGTACTTGATGCATAGTCAGTTTTCATCAATATTTTTGAATATGTGAAAAATATGAATGAATGTATTTTGGCATAATTGAGGAAAATTGCATTTGGAATGTTAAGTCTGGAGTCAGTAAACCTTCTGGCACTAAGAAATTAATCCTCTAATTGTCATAAAGATAGTAGTAGTTCTGTCATTCATTCTGTTGAAAACACTACCAGCCTGGGAACACATAAGCAGCTTGAACCCTATGTGATGAATGGTCCTTCCCCTGTGAACAGCTAAGGAGTTGAGTACATGGTCTCAGCCCAACTGCTGCACTTGCTCCTTGGTTAGAGTTACTGCAACTGGGAAATTCTTCCAGTACGGTTACCTTTGTATCATTTAGTTTCTGGAGACTCTCTTGACAATGTGTATCCAAAGATCCTCCTTTCCAAAGTCCTCTCTTTAGGCTGCTAAAACCCTCTCCTGACTGCAATAATCTGCTCAAGAAGAGATTCAGGTCATAGTACATGAGCTTTGGTTCTTAGTGTCAAAGAAGAGCATCCTGTGGGAAAAAATAAATCCTTTGTCAAAAAATGAGGGAGAACAGGGAGGGAAAAAAATTATGTCCATATCAGGTAGTTGATTGGACTGGTGTTTGCCAGTCTGGGATCTGTGTATAGGGTTTGGTGAATCTGAAACTAGGGAGAATTTTGCATGTGTGTGTGTTTTCTGGGGAAACATCCTTATATTAGTTTTACAACAGTTTTCATGGTTGTTAAAAAGGGTTTTCATTCCATCATCCTCCTTGCCTATCACTCCTCCATAGGAAATGGGTTTCTTTTCCTTTTAAACCTGATAGGCCCTTATTACAGCTAATTTTATCTAGTGACAGCTCTCAGATCTTTCTATTAGAATTTAGGATGTTTCTCCTCAGTGTTTTTCCAGGTTATAATATAGAGTTTGTCGTTTGCATAAGTGAGAAAATTTATTGTGTTTATTTGTTTAGTGTAATGGTGAACATGAAACTCAGGGACTAACACATGTCAGGAAAGTGCTCTCCCACTAAGCTATATCCCCAGTCCAATCTGTTGTTTTTAAAATAGGTTATCTTCAATGTTTGGGTTTCTCCTAAAAAAAAAATTATTAAAAAAAACTTATTCGTAAAGAAAGGCCTGTGTATCATATGTGACCAGTTCATTTTTTGTTTATTTGTTTTGGGGTATATTTATTCACATTTTTCTTGTTGAGTTTTTTAAATTTTTGGTTCTCTTTTTAGGTACACATGACATGAGATTATGCAATGGCATAATTATAAAAGAATAGAGTTTACCTTGTTCTAATTAAGTCTACAGTTTTTCCCCTTCCTCTCCCTTCCAACCACCTGATTTTTTTTCATTTTTTTTTTAAATTTTTGAACAATCATACAAGTTTTTAACAAAATAATATAAAATGTGTATAGATTCTGGATATTACAATTACCCCAGGAGTGCCCCCCCAGTTATCTACCCTTATCCCTCCCTTCCCCTTCCCACAATATCTCTTAAAAAGGATTATGTTGTATAGCATTACATCTTATCTGGATTTACCACATGATAATAGACCAACTTTCTCACTGGCCAGGGTCTAGTCCCAACCTCCACAGATGAATGGAGACAATCAACCATTAGTTCTCTGGGTTAAGCTGATTTTACTCAGCATAATTTCTTCCATAGCCATCCATTTTACCTTCAAAGGCTGCAATATCATTGTTTCTACTTTCTGTGTAAAATTCCATGGTATAAATGTACCACAGTTTTTGGATCCATTCTTCCAGGGAGGGACATCTGGGTTCTTTCCATAGTCTAGCAATAGTAAATTGATCTGCTATGAACATAGACATTGCTGTGTCACTATAATGTGCTGATTCTAAATCCCCTGGAAAGATTCCCAGGAGTGGAATAGCAGGGTCGTATGGTGTGCTCATCAAAACCACATCTGAAAAATAAAACCACCTGATTTTTTTTAACATACATGACAATAGGATATACAATGACATCCTTATAAAACCTTGGAATGTACCTTGTTTTAACTCAGTCCCAGTATTTTCCCCTTCCCCTCACTTCCTCCAAGCCCCCAGATTTGTCAGATATACTTGACAATAGAATAAATATTGACATTTTTGTAAAAGCATTCTGTATTACATTCAATCATCTGTATCCCCCTGACACCACCCCATTCTCTTCCCTCTATTCTACTGGTAATTTATTTACTAATAGTTTTTCTTTTTTAATTTAGTGACTCATTGACATATACATTAATGAGATTCACTATGATATGTTCATATATGAACATGAGAAAGTTAAGTCTGATTCCTTTCACTAATTTTCCCTATTTCATTCCTCCTTGCTCCATTTCCTTCCCTTTTTTTGTCTATTCCTCCATTCTTTTCTTTATTGTGGGATAGCTTCTACGTATCAGAGAGAACATTTGACTTTTGGTGTTTTGAGACTGGCTTATTTCACTTTGCATGATATCTTCCAGTTCCATCCATTTCCCTGCAAATGACATAATGTAATTATTCCTTATGACTAATACTCCACTTTGTGTATATGCAATATTTGTTTTATCTGTTCATCTGCTGAAGGACACCTTGGTTGGTTCCATAGCTTCACTATTGTGAACTGTGCTGCTGTAAACATTGATGTGACTGCATCACTGTAGTATGCTGATTTTCGGTCCTTCAGATATATACCAAAGAGTGGAATGACTTGGTTAAATGGTGGAACATTCCTAGTGTTTTGAGGACTCTCCATACACTTTTCCAGTGTGTACCAGTTTGCATTCCTACCAACAATGTATAAGCAAACCTTTATCCCCATATCTTCATCAGTATTCATTGTCATTCATATTCTTTTCTTTTTCCTGTTACCTCTTCATCATAATTGTTTTCTTATTTTTTTTATTTGTTCAACATAGTCGCACATATTGAAGGGAATCATTGTTACATAGTCATGCATACATGGATGTTGACAAAGTAAGTTAAGGCCCATCCTAGTCCAGGATCTCCCCGCTTCTTCATCCATTCCCCAGTGGATGTCTCTTCTGTAATACCCCATGCTATAGACATAAATGAGCACACATGTCTATTAAGTTTTGAAATTTCTGAGTTTCTCTGCCTGCCTGGCTTCTCATGTGAGTTGAGTGTTCCCAGCTGTATTGATAACTGCCCTTTTCCCTCCCTCTCTCCCCACCTGCCTCCATTCTCCCCCCAACTTCATAGTTGTGGTTCCTCCAGCTTATGTGAAATTTCAAATTTCATTGGTTTATTAATTAAACTTAGCTTACTTTCATCTTATCTTAGGTTTTACTCTAGCTTCCACATATCAGAGAAAATATTTGGCTCTTAAGTTTCTTGTTTTTAGGATATTTCACTTAGCATGATATTTTCCATTTCTACCCATTTAGCTGCAGATGCCATGATATCATTCTAATAGCAGAGTAGAACTCCATTGCATAAATATATATACCACATTTTTTAATCCATTCATCCAGCAAGGGGCACCTGGATAGGTTTGATAGTTAGCTATTATAAATTGAGCTGCTATGAACATTGATGTAGCTGGTTCTCTTTAGTATGATTCTAGCTCTTTTGGGAGAATACCTGGGAGTGGGATAGCTGTGTTGTAAGGTACTTCCATCCCTAATTTCTTGAGGAGTCTCCAAACTACTTTGCAGAGTGACTGTACCAGTTTGCAGTCCCACCAACAGTGTGTTAGTGTTCCTTTCTCCCCACAACCCCTCCAGCATCTATTATTATTGATATTCTTCATTTCAGCCAAGCTGACTGGGGTGAGATAAAAATCTCAGCGAAGTTTTGATTTGCATTTCTCTGATTGCCAGTGATGTAGAACATTTTATCAAATATTTATTGGCTTTTTGGACTTCCTCTGTTGAGAAGTTTCTGTTTAGTTCCCTAGCCTTTTTATTCATTGGATTATCTGTGTTTTAGGTTTTAAGTTTTTTCAGTTCTTTGTATATTCTGGATATTAGTCCCCTGTGGGAGTCATAAAAAGCAAAGATTTTCTCCCTTTTCTTTAGGTTCTGTCTCTACATTCTTGACTCATTCTTTAGTTGTGCATAAGCTTTTGAGTTTAATGGCATCCCACTCATTGATTCTTGGCTTTAATTCTTGCTTTATGAGAGTCTTGTTAAGGAAGGAGGTGCCTACCCTGATGTGGTAGAGCATTGATCCTATTTTTTCGTCTAGCAACTGTACAGTTGCTGGCTTAATTCCTAATTCTTTGATACATTTTGATTTGATTTTTGTGCAGGGTAAGAGATAAGAATCTAATTTCAGTTGCCTGTATATGGCTTTCCAGTTTGTCCAGAGCCATTTCTTGAACAGGCTTTCTTCCATGCTGTATTTTTACTCCCTGTGTCAAATATCAGATGAGTAAAGATTTGTGGGCTTGTCTCAGTGTCTTCTATTCTATTCCACTGATCTTCATGTCTCTTTTGATACCAATACCACACTGTTTTTCTTACTATACCGCTATAGTATAATTCTAGGTCAGGTATTGTGGCACTCCTATTTCTTAGTAATGTTTTGGCTATTCTGGGGTTCTCGTTATTCCAAATGAATTTGAGAATTGCTTTTTCTATATCCATGAAGCATTTCATTGGTATCTTGATGAGGATTGCATTGAATCTGTAGAGGGCTTTTGGCAGAAAGCCCATTTTAATTATTGATTCTACCTAACCAAGAATGGAATGTTTTTCCATTTTCTTAAGTCTTCTTAAATTTCTTTTTATAAAGTTTGATAGTTTTCACTGTCAAGGTCTTTTCTGTCCTTTGTTAGATTAATGCCCAAATATTTTATTCTTTTTGAATGGGACAGATTTCCTAATTTCTTCTTCAGCAGAATTGCTGCTGGAGTATAGGAAAGCTATTGATTTATGAATGTTGCTCCTGTAATCAGCCACTTTGCTAAATTCATTTATGAACTCTAGAGGTCTTCTGATAGAGCCTTTTGGGTCCTCTAGGTATAGGATCATGTCATTGGCAAATAGAGATAGTTTGACTTCTCTTTTCCTATTTGAATTCCTTTGATCTCCTTCGGTCTGATAGCTAGGGAATTGAGGACTATATTGAGTAAGAGTGGTGATAGTGGACAGCCTTGTCTTATTCCTAAATTTAGTGGGAACGGTTTCAGTTTTTCTCCATTAAGTATAATGTTGGCTATGGAATTGTCATAAATGGTCCTTACAAAATTATGGTATGTTCCTTTGATTCCTATCTTCTCCAGAGTTTTGAGCACAAATGGGTGTTGGATTTCATCGAAGGCCTTTTCTGCATCAATTGAGATGTTCCTATGGTTTTGTCTTTAATTCTGTTTAAGTGGTGAATTGCATTTATTGATTTGCATATGTTGATCCAGCTGTGCATCCCTGGAATGAAGCCCACTTGATCATGAAGTACTATCTTTTTTATGTGTTTTTGGATGTGGTTTACTAGAATTTTATGAAGGACTTTTGCATCTATGTTCATCAGGGAAATTGGTCTGTAGTGTTCTTTTCTAGATGTGTCTTTTGGTATGGTTTAAATTTTCAATGTTCTCCTATGATAATTTGGGAATATCATATGTGGCTAAGTATTTGTCCATGTCTTCCTGATTACCAATCTTGGAAGACTATATCTTTCCAAAATAAGTTCCAGTAATCCTCTGGATTTCAGTTGAGTTAGCAGTGACATCTCCATTTTCATCGAGATTTTGTTGATTTGCTTCACTTCATTCTTCATTTTGGTGAGGTTGGTTAAGGGTTTGTCAATTTTATTTATTTTTTTAAAGAACCAACTCTGTTTTGTTAATACTTTGTATTGTTTTTTGTTCTCAATTTCATCGATTTCAGCTCTGATCTTGGTTATTTCCTTCCTTTTGTTGGATTTGGGATTGGATTGTTCCTCTTTTGTAGGGATTTGAGTTGAAGCATAAGTTTATTTATTTGGTCTCTCTCCTGATTTTTGATGAAGGCATTTAGTGCTATAAATTTACCTCGGAAGAATGCTTCCATACAGTCCCAGAGATTTCAATATGTTCTGTCATCATTCTCATTCATTTCTAAGAATTTCTTGATTTATGTTCCCATTACTTCTTTGATCCAGTCTTCATTTAAGAGGGTATTATTCAATCTCCAAGTATTATGTACTTTCTGTTGTTTTTCTTGCTGTTAATTGCTAAGATCATATCATTGTGGCCTAAGAGAATACATGGGATTATATCAACTTTTTTGTATTTGCTAAGATTTCTTTTGTGGACTAGGATATGATCTATTTTGGAGAAGGATCCATGTGCTGCTGAGAAGGTAAACAGCCAATTTGGGATGGAATATTCTGTAAATGTCTGTTAAGTCCAATTGCTTGATAGAGTTGTTTAGGTTAGAGATATCTTTATTGAGTTTTTTGTTTTGATAATCTGTCTTTTGTTGATATTGGTGTATTAAAGTCCCCCAGTATTATTCCGTTGAGATTGATAAGTGGTTTAATTTCCTAGAGTATTTTTCCCACATATTTGGAAGGGTTGTAATTGGGGGCATAAATGTTAACCATTGTTATATCTTCTTGATGTAGTATTCCTTTTACTAAGATGTAGTTACCTTCCTTTATACCTTATGTCTAATTTTTTGTCAAAATTAACTTTCTCAGATATAAGTGTTGCAACACTGGCTTGCTTTCTTGGGCCATATTCCTGGTAGGTTTTTTGCTAGATTTTCATGTTCAATGTGTTCATCTTTGGCTATGAGGTATGTCTCCTGTTAAGCAACATATTGTAGACTGTTAATCTGTGTCTTTTGATAGGGACATTGAGTCCATTCCCAATCAGTGTTAGAATAGATTTGTGGTTCTGAGTCCCTGGCATTGTGACCTTTGCTGAATTTTACACCATCTTGAATGTCTTTTAGTGAGTTAAGTTTTTATTTTCTTTCTCAGTAGAGCTGGTTTTGTGTTCATGTATATTGCTAGTTTGTTCTTTTCATGGAAGTATTTTATTTCCCCATCAAATTTAAAGCTGAGTTTTGCAGGATATAGTATTTCTGACTGGCAACTATTTTCTTTCAATATTTGAAAAATATTAATTTGTGCTCTCCTTGCCTTTATTTTCTGAACTGAAATATCTACAGTAATCCTTATCATTTACCTCTGAATGTGATTTGTGTTTTTATCTTCCTGCTTTTAAAATTCTTTCCTTGATTTCTCTGTTATTCATTTGTGTAAATGATTTGTCTTGGTGAGTTTCTCATTTGGTTAAGTCTATTTGGTATCTTACAGGCCTCTTGAATTTGAATTTCTGGATCAATTCTTATATGGGGGAAATTTTCTTTTACTATCTCATTGAGAAGGTTCTTTCTGCTGTTTGTTTGTTGTTCTGTGTTCTCCCCTATCCTAATTCCTCTCAGGTTATTTCTCCTGATCTCATCCCATTCTTCTTGGAAGTTCTGATCATGCTCAGTAAGGTGTTGTTGTTTTTTTTCTGGTCTATCCTCTTTGCATTCAAGATTAGATTACTCAGACTGTCTTCGTTGTCTGATGTTCTTTCTTTGAGAGCTGAAGTTCTATTTTCTACTGAGTTTATTCTGATATTAATATCTTACATTGATGTTTAAATTTTGTTGATTGTGTTTTTCAATTCTATGAGCTCTACTGCATCTTGTTTCAGAATGTCTATTTCTTGCAAATGAAAACCACATTAAGATATCACCTTACACCAGTCAGAATGGCAAAGATGAAGAAAATAAACAACAATAGATGCTGGAGGGGATGTGGAGAGATAGGCACACTAACACACTGTTGGTGGAGCTGCAGACTGGTACAGCCCCTCTGGAAAGCAGTATGGAGAATCCTTAAAAAATTAGGGATGACTCCACCATA